>CAUYPK010083485.1:0-37804 GCA_963574355.1 Loris lydekkerianus | reverse complement strand
CATCTCTGTAGCCATATAGTCTTTAAATTGACCACTCATGAAAAAAAATGTGATTGTATAAATAGTGGATTTGCAGTTGCTGCTTCCCAACATTATATAATGTAGAAGGCTGGAATTTCTTTGACCATTAAACATTTGAGATGGTAAAAAAAAAAATAAATAAATAAATAAATAAATAAATAAAATATCTTTATAACTTGTATATTAGGTAAATATTTAACAATATTTTTTGCATTGTTTTGTGTGTAGTATTTGTGTTTTTTTAAAATTAAAGTATTTGATGAATACAAAAGAATGCATATATAGATATTACATCATAGAACTTGATAATAAAACTAAAATCTCAGTAACTCACTTCCTAACCTTAGATCTTTTATCTATGTATTGATCTATCTATTATGGACCAAATGCTTATGCACCCCCCCACCATTCATATGTTGAAATCCTAACCCTATGTGATAATATTAGAGAACAGAGAATTGGGGATGTGATTGGGTCATGAAGGCACAACCCTCACACCTGGGATTAGTGCCCTTTAAAAAGAGACCCTAGAGAACTCTAGCCCTTTTCTGCCATGTAAGGTTGCAAGAAGAAGGCTCTAGTCAGCAGCCTGCACAGTTGTGGTCATATGCACACAAAAACACAAAACAACAGTTATGAACACCACTGAGCAGGGCATTGCCACACATAGAGAGGGACATCGCTATGAGACACTGATATACCAAGGTTCTGAAACCTTACTGAACTATCTGTACAGTGCTGCCAGCATAAGTGCAGGGTAGCAAGTTTGCAAACTTAATTGTCAAAACTTGTAGGACTGCTCAGATGGCAATTCCAGAAAAAGAGTTCCAAAATTTTTTTGAAGGGTGGCCTACATACTGCTATTGGTGCTTAGCTTCCCGGGGGAGTACTTTGAAGGTGACTATTGTGACAGTCAACAATGAGGTGTGTACATTGGATACTTTTTCTTCCATTCTTGAGATACTTTACTAAGAAAAGTATTTTCCAGCTCCATCCATGTAAACATAAAAGAGGTAAAGTCTCCATTTTTCTTTAAGGTTGCATAATATTCCATGGTGTACATATACCACAATTTGTTAATCCATTCATGTATCGATGGGCGCATGGGCTTTTTCCATGACTTAGCAATTATGAATAGGGCTGCAATAAACATTCTGGTACAAATATATTTGTTATGATGTGACTCACCCCTACTATAAAACTAATTTATGGCTTTCACATGAAAGCTATAACCCAGTTACAACCTAAGAATAGGGGGAAGGGGGAAAAGGAGGGGAGGGGGAAGGTGCGTAGAGGGAGGGGGACAGATGGGATCACACATGTGGTGCATCTTACAAGGATATATGTGAAACTTAGTAAATGTAGAATGTAAATGTCTTAGCACAATAACTAAAAAAACACCAGGAAGGCTATGTCAACCAGTGTGATGAAAATGTGTCAAACAGTTTATGAACCTAGTGTATGATGCCCTATGATCATATAAATGTACACAGCTGTGATTTAATAAAAAACAAACAAACAAACAAAGAAACAAAAAACAATGAGGTGTGTAGAACTTTTACTAGGAAGAGTTCACAAACTTAATTGTTGTATTTAACCTATCATAATCATTCATTATCATATTTAATATCTGTCATAATCATCCATTATCTATCTATACACATCTATATGCCTTAACAACATGTGGTTTAGTTTTGATTGCTGTTTTTTTTTCTCAGGATCCTGTTGGCTTTTACCTTTCTATATGAAACGTTAGAATCAGTTTGTTAGTGTGTACCAAATAACTGGCTGAATTTTGATTGGATTTAAGTTGAATTTACTGAACAAAGTGGGAAGAATTGACATCTTAACAATATTAAATCTTGTAGTCCATAAACACTAAATATGTCCTTTGATTTATATCTTTTATTTCATTAATTCTCTACATGTGGACCTTGTATATATTTTGGAAAGTTTATAGTTAATAATACATACTCTGGTTTTTGCATGCTATTTTAAATTATCTTTATATTTCAAAACATAAATCAACTTCTAAATGTTAACTTTATAAGCTGTAACCTTGCCACACCTGTTGATTCCTTGGGATTCTCTACATAAGCAATCATATTGTATATGAGCAAAGAAAGTTTCATTTCTTTCTTCCCAGGCTGTATACATTAATTATCTTCACCTGTCTTAGTGCACTAGCTGCAGCTTATTCCATGAATAAGAACAATCTTATTCATGATTTCATGAAGAAAATGTCCAGTTTCTCACCATCAGGTTTGATGTTTCCTGTAGGTTTTGCTATAGGTTTTTCAAAGGTCCTCTTTTTCAAGTTCAAAAACTTCTTTCTATTCTTAGTTTGCTATTAATGTAGGACACTACATTGACTGATTTTTGAATGGGGATCCAACCCCACATACTTTAACAGGTTCTACGTCATCGTTTTATATAATTCATTGCTGAATTCTATGTGGTAGTAGGTTATTGTTACTTTACATCTTGTTTATAAGATGTATTGGTCTATAGGTTTTCTTTTTTTTGTAATTTCTTTATCTAGTTTTTGCATTAGGATAATTATGACCTCAGAAAATAAATTAGGAAGTATTCTGTCTGTTTAAAAAAATTAAAATAACTTGAGAAGAGTTAGTATTGTTTTTTTTGCTTAAATGCTTTGTAGGATTCACCAGTAGAAACAACTCTGGGCCTGATGTTTTCTTTTGGGGAAGGTTAGATAACATCAATTCACAATGTAAACATATAAACAGCTATTTAGATTATTTGAAATTGTGTCACTTTGGTAGTTCAAGAAATTGAAGGAACTGGTCTTTAACTGCTCTGTGTGTGGGTATAGAGTTGTGCAGAGTATTGTCATATTATATATTAAGGGTCCATGGGATCAGTGGTGATTGAGTCTTACTCTAAGCTAAAATCTAATGTTTAAACTTTCAAGATTGACCATAGACAATTAGAAAGGCTTTCCCTAGCAAATCACGAGTTTCACACCAGACTTGTCACATGGTCAAAGTATTGCAGTTGATAGAGGGCGTTACAGTCAAAAATTCAGTCGCCCTAACCATTTCATCACATCCTGCCCTGTGATAGCCAAGTTCATACACAAATTTGCAGTCCTAGTCCAGCTGCCCCCTGACAATGTCATCCTTATCAACTTTCAAGTTACTTCTGCCAAGATCCGTTTCTAAACCCTAAATTTCCTAAACCCTAAATTTTAACTGGCAGTTATTTGTTCTTAAGTGTTTCATGATAATATTCCATTGTATTCTTCTTATTTATTTATTTATTTATTTTTGAGACAGAGTTTCATGATGTCACCCTTGGTAGAGTGCTGTGGCATCACAGCCCTCAGCAACCTCCAACTCTTGGGCTTAAGCAATTCTCTTGCATCTGGCTCCCAACTAGCTGGTACTACAGGTGCCCACCACAATGCCTGGCTATTTTTTTGTTGTAGTTGTCATTGTTGTTTTAGGAGGCCCAGGACAGGTTTGAACCTGCAAGCTCCAGTGTATGTGGCTGGAGCCCTAGTGTGTTCTGATTTTTGTATTGCAGATGAAAACTACTATCAGCCTCATACTGTTATTTACTAGAAGTTTTCATGTTCTCTCTTCTGAATGTCAGCTTTTTGTTTTTGTTTTTAATGTAGAAGAACAGCTCACTGACGTGTTGCCTCATCCTCCTTATATAAAAAATACAATTAATAGTACCATTTCTGCCAACTATTTTAAAGAATGTATATATATATATATATATATATATACATATATACACACATCATATATATATATATACATCATATATATATATACACATCATATATATATATACATCATCATTTTATGTAATTCATTTATATATATATATATATATAATTTGTTGGGGAGAAAGCTTACTGTGTGGGTTAGAGTTCTGTTGACAACCTTTTTGTTTTTCTTTCCATTATATGGTAGAAACTGCCATTCAAACTCAAGCAAAACCCTGACTATAACATTATACAGAAAGCCCACTTAAAAAAAGATCTGTCTTGAAAAGAGACTTACTGATACAATGAATATGCCTCAGTGAACAATAATCAAAGGATGTATGAAAAGAACAAGTTACAGGACAAAAATAAAACACATACACGTATACACAATCTATGAAGAATGAAAACACATTTGAAAATGCAGTAAAATTTTAATTAATATATTCATGATTTTAGGAGAAATTTCTTCCATAAATCTAGAATATAATGCTATTTATTTATTTATAGAAAATACTTAAGAAAAATAAGTAGTCACTGAGATAAAAAATCCATTGCTAAAATAATATAACATTAATTTTGGATTTTTGGATTGTGTTCTACATAACAAAACCCATTGCAAAAGAAGTATCTATGGTAAATAAGAACAAATGGTATATATACAAAATGATTCATCTCATAGACATTTTCTCATATTTGATGAGAGTAAAATTGAAATAAAGGTATCTTCTTAATATGAAGATTGCAATTTTATGTTGTACTAAAATCACTTAATTCTTTTTTTTCCTTTAGTGAACTTGAAACTTGAAATTAGAGCACAATTCTAATTTTTTTATTATTATGATTTGATTTACTAATGCAGTGAAACTCTGTGCCATATGAATGGGGCCCTAAACATGTCAAATTATTATCAGGGTTTGTAAGGAACATTGGAACACTAAAAGGTTCTTCTATCACAATGAAGTGTCAAATTATCTCCTGCCTCAGGACCTCATTTATCTTTCCCATGCAGACCCTTAAATTTCTAAGACTTTGTACATGGATGAATTGAGCTATAAGAAGAAAATATCATATTGCATATTTTATAGTATTAGCTATTGCATTTCAAAATTATTGCCAGAACTATGAGAAATGCCAGGCTGGCTTTTATCACAGGAATTAATAATCTATAGTTAACTTAGAAATAATTATAATAACTAACAGCTAAATGTGCTTCTTATGTGATAGGTAGTTGCTCAGCTTTTTATATGCAGCATACCTGTAGGTGGACATCATTATCCCCACTTACAGATGAAGTAACTGAGAACGAGAGGTTAGATCTGCCTAAATTCAAAGGATATTCCCTTAACTACACTCACAACAAGCCAAAATGCCACACTAGTGTATACATATAAACATTATAAATTATTTTTCTTTATTTTTTTAATTTTTGTTTTTTTATTATTTAATCATAGCTGTGTACATTAATGCGATCATGGGGCACCATATACTGGTTTTATAGACCGTTTGACATGTTTTCATCACACTGGTTAACATAGCATCCCAGCATTTTCTTTAGGATTTTTGTATATTTATATTCAATTTGTTTGAATTATTTAAAGACAAAGTTTTATTTTCATTTTATTAACCAATTAGTCCACTGGTCTTCCCAAAGTCTCAGGAGAGGGCTTTCAAAAGAATGAGTAATTATCCAAAAAAGTAAACGTAAGTTGCCGAAATAATATAACATGCATGTAAAAATTAAATATAGCCAAATAATATTTACTACTGTCTGTGCAACTGTAAAAATATGGAAAACTTCTAAAAAACATCTCTTTACCAATTTATAAGTAAAATTACGCAAACCATCTTTTAATGAACACCAATATCCTAAGTCCCCTAGTTATTTCAAGACTGAAAACATGCCATAGAAACAGCAAAAATCTCCTTTGGAAATTAGGGAATAAATTATAAAAACTTAAATATTTTTTCTCCAGTTTGGTTTCTTTTTGTTTCAGTTATCTTCATTCTATGCTATAGGTGAATGCTTTTCACAAGCTTATTCTAAGGATAAATACCACACTGAATCTGGTAAAAGAGAACATAATTATAGTTTCACAAACTCATAAGCAAATTAAATTAAATTTGGTGTAACTTCCATTCTTTTAAGAAAGAGCTGCTTTTTTCCTAAAAATATATCAAAATTTTTATTTTCCTTAATGTAAATGGATAAAAAATTTTCATATTTTCTTGCAAGTATATTTTAAATATATAGATGGTCTTGATGGTATAATGATGTAAATAGAAGTTTGGGTTCTGAACTAGGAGGAACTGCTCTTTCTAGTGATTAATCTGCTTGTTTCAGTATAAATTATATAAAATCTTGATTCTCTAGTTCTATATATAAAGATAGAACTAATGTCACTTCAATGGGCTATTTTGAAACTTAAGTAAGTTAATATTTGTAACGTGCTTAAAACGTGCATGAAAATAAGCACTCAAAAATACTTTATTATTAGTCTTTATTCATTTAGCTTTACAAATTTAAGTTGGAATTTAAGTATATCTGATCTATTATCATTTGGTTCATTGCTATAATAATTATTAGCATTGTTTGATTTGATATGAATAAATAGGTTAAAGAAATCAAATCAATTGTCTTAAAGAAGGCAACCTTAAATTTGAATTTTAATCATTTATAATTAAAACAACACACTTAGAGAAATCATATAAATGTGAGAACATTGAGCCAAAGAATTCAAAAGCAGACAATAGATTTTGTTAATGCTATAGACTTCCTTCCTGTAGTCACACAGCTCTGCAGAAATTTACATTTGAGAATGAGGGACATTCAAGCAAACTAAATATTTCCTAAGCAAAAGATGATTATTTACAAACTAATTAACATTTCGCCTTTTTGTGATTCACAAAATAAAAATGCTTTTCCACAATTACAAATTCATAAAGTTGGATGGCAGACAAATTCATGAAGCTATAATAATTAATTTTTAATTCATTATATATAAAACCTGTATTTTAATTTATATGGAAAACAACAGTAGCAATATGTTGTTTGGAACAAATAGTGGCTGTGGTCAATATAACTGTCATGTACAATTTATTTTTGACTAATATTGGTTGAATTCAATCTTTGCTACTTAATATATGAATAAAAGTAACAAAACTACCATTAGTATGGAAATCCATGTGAACTCACTGTATACACAGTATTAAATCTCAGAGCAGTTTCCAGGAATAGCAAGAATACTAGTTGTTCCCATACTATCATGTAAAGTATTTCAACAGAAACCATTTATTACTCCTTAAACAGTTATTTTACTTGTTGCATAGTATTCAAATCTAAAACTTGTCTTAAACTGCCCTTGAATAGGCACGCCATCCAGGTTATAATACAAGACGCATAACAAATTATTAACTACACATAAAAGTGATATTTTTAATTTACCTATTTATTATATTGCTCAGAAAATTTTGCTACTTGAATATTCCGTAATGAATGCTATTTTATTAATTCCATATGCTGAAATACTAATTAAAAATGTTACTGTTTTTTATTAGAGCACTTAACATTATTTTCCATGTATCATATTCTGCTTGTGATATTTGTTGGTGGAAATATTTTCATGAAATACGCCTTTTAATTAATAATATATTTTTTGAAAATCAGTCTCTGTCACATAAATGTATATAATAAATGTTGCTAACGTGGAAAGTTTTTTAAAGATTACCTCATTTTAGGTTTCATTAACATTTCAATAGAGATATAACTGTGTTAGAAATCAATCTAAGCAAAGTCATTATTCTTCAAATACTATGCTTTCTAGCAATGTTTATGACCATAATAAGCACATTATTTTCAGAGTAATGAATTTCACAGGCTACAAAACATCATTTGGAGATACTTAAACATTGCCGCAATAGTATTTAGCTGTAAAGATGAAAATCTAGTAAGACATAAAGGTTACCTAAAAGATCCATCCTAACAAAATATAGAGCAGTATTTCTCAACCTGTGGGTTGCAACCCACAGGAACTGTATAAAAGGGTTGCAGCAGTAGAAAGATTGAGAACCACTGATAGAGTGACATACTTACATTATAAGTTTTCTTGCATTCCACTCAATCAAGCTGATTGAGTTCCTTAAATTATCAATTTTGATATTAAATACTATATTTCTATTTTAGCATGAGTCTAACCTTTAAGAATTTATATATGTATATTATATATTTTATATATAATATTATATATTTTATATATAATATTATATATATATTATTTTATATAATATTTTATTATACATTATATATATATATATATACACACACACACACACACACGTAAAAATGGCTGCCCCTGTTGTTAGTCAATTAAATACAGTCATTTGCTGTGTAACATTTTGGTTAACAATGGACTGCATTTACAAAGGTACGCACATGAAATTATAATCTATTTTTCCTGTACCTTTTCTATGTTTAGAAATACAAATATTATTGTGTTTCAATTGTCTAAACTGTTCAATGGAGTAATATGCCGTAAAGATATAAAGCCTATAAGCTATAAGATATATCATAAAGCTTAGGGATGTAGTAGGATTTGTTTACACTCTATAATGTTTGCGCAACAAACAAAAGCCTAACTATGCATTGCCTAGAACATATCCTCCTTGTTAAGCAATGTATAACTGGTATATTACTATTGTAAGATACTATACAATTGCAAGTAAACATATGATCACAGCAGAGTTACATCTGATTTTTCTTTAAATTATGATTCGTCATTTATGAAAGTGGAAAATTATAATACATGATGTCTCTTAGGGGGAGAAGAGTATTTCAATGCCAGAATAACAATAGAAAAAAATGTGAGTAAAGCTTGGATAATAAATGACAAATATTTACAGAAAATTTTTTAAAAATCAAGGTTTCTAAACATATTTAAGTAAATATGTATAGAAATTGTCCAAAATATATAGGAAATGTCTCAAGAAACATCTGAGATGATAATCTTGAACATTCTTACTGAATTTCTTATTGAATTTCAGAGTTGTCAAATATACATGAAAAACATCTGTTGTTGCTGCACTTTTAAAATATTTGTTTGCAATTATTTTTATCATGAAAAATAGTATTTAAAATTGTATTTGAGGGGGACTATGAGTAGGTTTTGATGTGCATTTATACTAGGAATGGCTATTAAAATTTATCCACTTATATAGGATTCATAAAAAAGGAAATATGAAAAATATGTCTGGTTAGAAACATGAATAATGTTTCTGGTTATTTATGACCTCAAACTTCCAACTCATATAAATGTTCATTCAGAAATATATAATTAAAATATTTATGATAGTGATTAATATGATACCTCCATTCAAGATATTTGTAACTTACTGTAAGATGGGAGATTCGTTGATGGGAGATTTGTTGAAGTTGGTGGTGGTTAATTTTGTGTCTCAGTTTGAGTGGGCCCTGGGTATTTAAACACTATTTTGGGGTCTATCAGAGTGTTTCTGAATAGCATTTGCATTTAAATCAGTGGACTCAGTACATTGTTCTCTGGGGGAGTGGGGGCTGGTATCATCCAATTCATTATGGGCAAGAATACAAAAGGCAGGGGAAGGAGGAATTTGTCCCTTTTTCCTGCCTCAGTTTCAGCTGGGACATTTCATCTTATCTTCTTGGACTAGAATTTACATCATTGGTTTCCTTGGCTCTCAGGCTTTCAAACTTGACTGAAATATACCATCAGCTTTCCTGGTGCTCTAGTTCTCAGGTTATAGGACTTTCCAGCCCTTGAGTGGTTATAGGTATAGTTGAAATAGATATAATATTGGTTCTATTTTCTGGAGAAACTTGACTTTGACAATTTACTGAAAAAATATTTTGACTAAGTTTCCATAAAATGTTCATGAATTTTGAACTAATATTATTACATATTAGCCTTATAAATCCAGTGAATGAGGGATTGTGTGATAGTAAATGCAAAAATAGTAACTTCCAAACTGTGTATGATTATAATAATTTTATTTCGGGGGCAGTGCCTGGGCTCAAAGGAGTAGGGCCCTGGCCCCATATGCCAGAGGTGATGGGTTCAAACCCAACCCTGGCCAAAAACTTCAAAAAATAAATAAATAAATATAATAATTTTATTCCTTTGCTTGGATTTATTATGTAGAAAGATATTTGAGAACAAATAGATTTATAATACCTTTATGCCTATGTGGAAATGGCACTAGCATTAGATAGAAAAGGATGACTTTAAAACTGGATATTGAAAAAATTCAATAAGCACCGCAAAAGAATAACTTTACTTTATTGTGAGACTAATGTAGCTTGTTTAAGTTATAATTCAGGACAAGGATACCATTGCTTATTTTGCATTTTATTATAGTCACATACTTGTTATGAGAACTTAATTTTCATTTTACTTTTATGATGTTTGTACTAGTTATATATTGCTGCTTACCAGACTATCTCAAAGTCCAGTGATTTAAAGCAACAAGGTTGTTGTAAGAATACAACAGTTGTAAAAATTAGCTGGGTCCTCTCTCTAGAATCTCTCATAGGCTGTAATAAAGGTCTCCACTAAGGCTGCAGTCTCATCTGAAAGTTTAATTAGGAAATAATCTGCTTCCAACATCATTTATATTACAATTGGCAAGATTGAATTAATGGAGTGTTGTTGGACTGCTGACCTTAACCCTCACTGGCTTTTAACCCTTGGCTACCCTCAGTTCCCTGCCATGCGAGCCTCTTTATAGGATAACTCACAACATAGTCTGTTGTAATTCTATATAGTCAATTTATTTTTACAGAAAGTTTTTATTGATTTTTGCCAACCTCTTTGAGCAAAAGAGCATCCTTACATTTGTGGGTTAACTATGATTGGACAAAATCAAACTACAAATAAATGTTCAGTCACTATGTGGTTAGCAAAGAAGTCATTCACCACACTGATGAGTAAATGAAACTAGCACATGAGTGTTAGTTGATAACTTTGCTCATTTTACAAGTTATATGCAAGAGAAACAACAAAAAAGCATATTGGAAATTAATTTACCTGTCATGTGGATGAGTTCTTTGCTGAATCAGATGATAAATGTTTGATTTCTAGAAGAATATTTTCTCATGTGTTTGCGCTATTCACAATGACCATAGACAAAGAATCTTTTTATATTTAAATTGCATTATTAATATCTTCCCATCACTTTCATAAGCCTGGGAAATCAATAAAGCAATGCTCCAAGTTTTGATATTCAGTATTTGCCAAATTCCATGGTATGAATATCCCCAACATGGCTAACTTTAGTCTACCAACATGATGTCATTTAATACAGAGCTGGAAAGAAATATGTGGTAACACACCATTATTTGGTATTTTACTGTACAGATATAACAAACACTAATGACTTTAAAGTCATACATTATAGTTAACATAGTAAACTTACAAGAAACCGAGGAATTTTCTTTATTTGCCACCTTTGTTTTTAATAATATGCAATTATATGATTTAATTGTATAGTATATGATTTATAATATATGATTTAATTTTTAGTAATAATTACATTTAAAAACAGATTTATAATACCACTGACGATTTAACAATTGACTTTCATAATCTATTGTAAGCCACCTGCAGTACACCACCTGTAATTTGCACCAATTTTTCCTTAATATATGAGTTCCAAAAAAGTTGCTTTGCTTTTGTTTACAATGTATTTTTTAGCCAAAATAAGTAGTGATTTAATAGTCAAGACTTTTAACAGTCAAGGCTTTTCTTTTATGAAAAAATTTATAGTTATATGTTTTTAAATTACATCATTTATTTCAACTACATGGATGAAAGTAGATGTTTGCTGCAATTATTTTCAGGGAAACTGTCATAAAAATATGAAGATGAGGGTTGAAGACACCTACTAACTCTATTTATAATTAAATGATCTCATTTCTCCTGTTGTAAAATGAAGAGAAACCATATTCAGCTCATTGGGTTGGTGACAGAATTAAATTAATTAATATAGTCAAGTACTCATAATGAAATTGTAGCTCTGGAACCAAAAAGGCAGACAATGCCCGAAGCAATATAACCCAATGAGAATTAGGTTTGTATGAGGAATGATCTGTTTTTATGACCTTTGTCCCCTCCATATATGTATGCCCAAGACAGAGCCATTAAATAAAGCTGTTAGATAATTTTTTCCATCTGAAATGCAGAATGTGGCACCAAAACTTAGAATAGATTATAATGTAGAAAGGATTCCACATATAAAAAAGGTAGAATTTTGTTTTATTTCAGGTTTCAACATTAGGGAGAAACATTATCTTCAATGTAGAGAAACAGTTTCAACAAATATGTATGAATTTTAATATTCCTTTCCTAAAGCAAAATAATTCTACCAGGATAAAGTAAGCAATCTGTTTCTATATTGCAATGGTGATATATAGCTGTATCTTGAAATACATTGCCTGTGTAATTTAAATCGTACAGCTATAGTAAATCAGAACAAATTTCAAATTTAGTTGAAATAAATTTCAATTTGTCACTGTTAAAACATTCTGTAAACATCAAATAAGAAAAAAACTATAAAATTTACATGGCATCATTTTCCATGTATTAGAGTTAACCTTATATTTTAAGCCTCTTACTTGATTTTATGAAAGACCACAGTAGCTTCAGCAAGCTACACTTTAGAACCCACAACACCATATCTATAAAGTTTAGGGTGTGATTAATCCACAGAGCCAATAGGCAGCCTACAGAATACAAGAAAATATTTGCAAAGAAAAAAAAAAAAAAGTCCCATAAAGAGATAATATCCAGAATCTACACAGAATTCAGACAACTCAGTCAGAAAATTAAAAACAAACAAACAAAACAACAACAACAACAACCCTTAAAAAGTGGGCAAAAGACACAGCAGTTTTTCTTTTTTTTTTTTTTTTTTTTTTTTTTATTTTTTTTTTTATTGTGGAGAAGGGGCAGGGAAAGAAGGGGGGGGAAGTGGTGTGTGACAGGGTCGGGCCAGTGGCATGGTACCACATTGGCTGTATCTAGGTAGAGGCAGTTTCAGGCCGGGCCTTGCTGAGTCGTTGCTACGCTGAAGTAGCATCCTCTCTCTTTCAACCATTCAGAACTTAATAAAGTCTCCTTGACATTTCTGCCTTTAATGCTTCACAATTTCTACAGAGAAAATTTTGAAGAAAACTGAGAGGAAAAAAATGATCAGTTTACTACTCCCACCTGCAACTTAACCCAGTTTATTGGGTAACCTTTCTATCCCCCATATGCTTGGCTCTCTGTTGCTCTTTAATCTGTCTCGGACTTGACTGAGTTACAGCATCCTTTGAGAATCTGAGGACAGCTGTGTACAGTAGACGTCCCATCACAGATGTCCTGTACAATAGTGTAAGAAGTCGACTTCTATACCACTGCCCGTGTCCTGTTCCAAGGACTTCTTACAGTTCACTGAGCAAGCGTGTGCTCTAATCCACACATATGAAAGTGGGTTTTCATACACAAGTATGTCCATGTCAGTGTTTTAAAATATATACCTGTGGAATTCTAATAGGCATTTTGTAAAGGAAAAAGTTTCATTAGTCAAGTATATTAGGAGAAGGAAAAAAAAAAAAAACAACAGGAAAAAGTTGTTACATAGATTTCTCTGCTGTAAGGCTTCTCAGCCTCTCTACATTTAATATGTTAAATGTTTGCGATTATGGAAGGGGCTATACCACAGAGCATTCCCCCCAGCTCCTGGCCACCTCAGGGCTGTGGGTACAGTACCTTAGGAACTACAGATACACAGGCAGCTGACTTGCCCAAGCAGAAGGGAGCAAGTGAAACAAGTTTAAGATGACAGTCAGTTGGAATAACCAACTTGTAAGACATCTTTGAAGTGGTATGTTTAGTGCACATTAAAATGAATTTCCATGGATTATTTTTGATGGATGCTTCTCGACTTCTGATGGGGTTACAACCAATAAAATTACTGTTAAGTTAAAAATATCACAGATTGAAAATGCATTTAATTAATCTAACCAACATCATAGCTTAGTTTAGCCTATCTTAAATATGCAAAGGACACTTGCATTAGCCCACAGATGAGCTGGGCAGACCCATCTGGCCACAGAGCACACTGTGAGGGTGGGTCGTGTGGCCATGGTCACATGGCTGACAGAGAGCTGAGACTCGCTGCCCCGACCAGTGTGGCAAGAGAGCTTCCTGCCACACCCTGCTAGCCTGGGAAGAGATCAGCATTCAAAACTGGAGTTGGTTTCTGCTGAATGGATATTGCTTTTGCACTATCATAAAGTCAAAGAATCCTAAGCCAAGCCATTATAAGTTGGAACTGTCCTTATTTGATTTTGTAGCCCTAAGATTGGAATATAAATTCAGACATGCCAGTGGTTATCAAAGTAAAGTTTGAGCCTAAACCATAGAAATACATTCCTTGGTAGGAGGCATCAGCTTTCATGTGGGAAAACAATTTTTTAAACTTAAATAGTGCCAAATCTTGCTTTCCTGTGAGACATTTAATTTTATTTTTAGAGTGCAACAGCAGAACTTGACAGGCTGCGGCTCAGTGCAAAGCACGATAGAGTGTCTGTGGACTCGAGTTTAAAGGAGAGAGCCTCCATGGTGGCCCAGTGTCTGGAGCACAAGGATGATAGACTTCGAAGTCGAAACCGAAAGCATCGGAGTTTCAACTGTCTGGAGGACACAGAGCCCGAGGCCCCACCTGGGCAACAAAAAGGCCTCAAAGGCCTGAAGACTCTGATGAGAACTGAGGACAGGAATAGCAAAGCTACTTTGGACTTTGACCATAAGTTACCATCAAAGGTCATTGCAGAGCTCAATGTGGTTCTACAGCGGTCAAGAACCCTTCCGAAAGAGTCGCAAGATGAACAGACTTTGCAGAAAGAAATAAAATAAACTGCCCCCCCCCCCCCGTTACTATTGTAGTGTTGTATATGATGTTTGTGTGTAAACCAGAAACCAACTCCTAAGATAATTCATGAAGATGTGTCTACCTGGAGACACGTGTCTGTGTGTGATCAAGAAACTTGACTATCTATACTTTTGCATTTAATGAACATTTAAAAATATGTATATATGTGATAAAGTGTAAGATGAGCTTTATTTTGGTTTGAAGAAAGTTTGTAAAGTTTAACTATATTAACCTGGTTAAGGAGACTTTGGGTTACTTTAAGCGGTCAACCCTTTTAAAGAGGTCTATTAAATGGTGTAATTTATGAGCAGAAATCTCAAACTGTACTGTATTGTATAAAATCTGGTGTTTAAATGAAGCTTATGAAACTATCTGTAACATATTTTGCACTTTGAGAAACCTTGTATATTACCGTATGTTTTTAGGTTTACAGAGAGTTCCACTTAGGGAAAAGTAAGGGAAGTACATTGAAAAGAGGGTGGGTTTATTTTGGTGGCTGCCTAACAAGTAACATTGGGATTTTAAAAAGAGACAAGAAGTTGACCAATGTCCTGAAAGCTAAGAAGCCGAGACACATTCTAGTGTCCTAATGACCAGAACTTGTTAATGAGACACTGCTTGTTTATAAAAAGAGTCCAATGTTTTCCTGAGAGTAATATTTGTCCAACAAACACAGTGGCACTGATGCCTCGTAATGGATGGTGTCAGAACCAGCCACATTGTGCGTTCACTACACTTAAGCTCTTTGTCAGTGGCTGCTAACAGGAAACTGACACTGCCCTGGAGGGATCGTCCCTCAGGACCCGGCTGGGGTGCCATCTGCACTGTTGCTCTGCAAGCACGTTTTTTTGGAGTTTCCAAAGCATACTTTTGGTACGAACAAAATTTGTCATCACAGGGTCTTGTTTCTGTTGTTTTATTGTTTGCTTGTTTATTTTTCTTATTGTTTTACGTTTCATTTTTATGTCTTACTATTTTAAGTAAGGCTATAATGCCTTTCTGCATTGTCAGAATTAACTGGAAGTACCTAAGATATATAGCCAAGCTGAGGTGCGGGAGAGCTTACTACACATTTGGGGGCTACATGTTCACATTTAATTTTTTTTTTTTTTTTTTAAATAATGTAGTGGTCTCCTCTCTGCCTAAAAATAATGAGAAAGCCCTTTATGTCTGTTTCCACGTAAAGATTAGCTACAGAATCGACGATTTTCCTGAAAGGGACAACAATACCTAATTATGGTTTATGTGAGGGGCAGCGTGTTTCATTATTTTCTTTCGGATTATATTAGGTTTGGTGAGTTTGAAGTATTAAAAGTTATTTCATGCAGCTAAGTTTTATTCCTACCATTCCTTCTTCCTCTCTAATTTTAAGGTGTTTTATCAGAAACTGTCTATTTAAACAGGCTCATCAGGCCACTCATGGTACAGTAATGTGCTGTTAAATGCTATGAATTTCCTTATTTCTAAGTACTGACCCCTTTTATTTGGTGGTGATAAAAAATACTTTACACTGGGTATGAGATATTTATTCTTTAAATAAATTGAAATATGTTTTAATAAAACCACAGAACTGCAGGACAGTTTATGAAATAGTTAGCACTATTAGGGAGCCTTCCCTTAAACCAAGAAATCATGTTATTTAGAAAGAAAACTAATCTTAAATATACTATTTCTAATAAATAATGACTTTTTTATTTTTATGAAATAGTGAAGTATCTGAAAATTAATATGTTTGGCAATGTTGGATAGCAGGAAAGTGTCTGGAGTATTTACCTGCCTTATCTGAATTTTTCTTAAAACTTGTTATTAAAATATAATAGTTTTTGCTTCTTTTTATTTTTTCCTGAACAATTGTCTCCATTTTTCAAGTGAGTAAGATAAGGGCTAACGATGACATCTCATATATTTTGAGTAAAAATTAAAACTGTTTTTCAAGTTAGCTCAAATGTGACTGTTGTCTTCCTCCATTATTTTTTGCAGTTGAAGGTTATTATTGTGAAATAAATTGATTCTCTCTCCTTTATTTTTAAATTTGACTGTAATATATACTTTAAGACTGCTCTGTTATTTTTTCACTCACATCACTATGAACATAGCTTTATTTTACGTGATGGATATATGCAGAATGACAAAACCAGCTTGAAAACACCCCGGCTTCCATTTCGATAGCCCTAAAGTTAATTATTAATCATGATTTTTAAATATTTGATTTCTAAATAAATCATTCCCCGATGTTTTCATCAAAGTGTCACTGAGAACTCCAAGCAGAAGCAATTGAAGCCAAAAGTATGACTTGTTATACATAATTACACTAGCTGCTGATTTGCATTGCTCATGTGACAATTTTAATTCTAAGGTATACATACACGGCAGAGTACAAAAGCAAATATTTTTGAAACTGCATCACTTTCAAAAGATTTATTTGGGCAGGTAGTAGCACGCAGTGTATTTTCTGAAAGTTTGGATAATCACTCTAGAGAGAGGATGATTACAACTCCACTGTCTCATCAAAATTTGCTCCAAGATTTTCAGTCAAACTCACTTAATAGAAGAAAGAATTAGATTTAAAATGTGACTAAGTTTCTGTTATGTGTTTATATATAACCATCACATTTATTTCTAATCATCATGAAAAGCAAAACACAGAAATACATCTTATGGGTAACTAAATTCGTCTTTTTATGTTGTACGGTTACTTCATTTAAAATTTTTAAATTATATATATATCAGAGTCTTCTCTGCAGTGGCCACTGTATATATGTTGGATGTTTTTAATAATTCAGATACCTCTGCATATTTAAGGCTTTTATTATTGGATTAAAGTTCAGAGCCTAAATGTCCTCTTCTGAGAAGTGTGAACAACTACCTTGTAGGCTTTCTGGAATGACATATATATATATATGTTTTTTTATTTATTTTATTTTTTTTTAAATATGTAACATATAATATACATATGGCTTATGTATAAGCCAGGTATGTAAGATATATTTAGCAGTTTTTTCTTCATTCTTTAATAAATATGTACTTATGAAGCAAAAGCCTGCAGGTATGGGGTAAATGATGTTCCCCCCAAAATTCATAGGTTGAAGTCCTAACTCCTAGAACCTTAGAATGCAACTGTGGGGATAGGGCCTTTATACAGGTGATTGAATTAAAATGAGGTCCTTCAGGCAGGCCCTACTCAATTCTGACTAGTGTCATAGAATAGGACTTTTGGACATATAATGGGACACCAGGGATGTCCCCCAACATGGGAAAGACCACAGGAGGACACAGTGAGAAGGCAGTCATTGTTGAGCTTTGAGTGGAGGCCTTAGAATAGACAAAACCTCCCACCACCTTGATCTTGGACTTCTAGCCTTCAGAACTATGAGAAAGTAAGATTCTGGTGTTTAAACTACCCAGTTGAGTAGTTTAAACTTGACTTCTCAAGTGGTCAAGTAGTTTGTTATGGCAGCTCTGGTAAAGTAAATGCACCACGTTTTCTTTTGTGTTAATCTGTTAATATGTGATGAACAGAATGCCCACCTCCTGGTACTTGCAAGTCTTAGTCCTCACACCCTTGTTGCCCCAAACCTTAGACTATTTTCTAGCATTACGTTAGAGCTATAGTTATATTAACTAATGGAGAATAAGAGAGAGATGTTGAATTGCAACTGCTGAGAACCCAGCTAGCTACTCGAATACCAAAATAGTACAGCATAAAAATTCAAAATCGTGTCTCAGCTAAGAGTTAGAGGCTGATTTTTTTTTTTTTTTTTTTTTTGTAAAGATACAAGCGCTGTCATACCAAGAACTAACTATACCAGCAGAGTGAAGATGCTTAATTCTTCACGCTATCTGAAAGAATATTGCTGAGTCTTTCAAGGCACAACCAAGAGAAGTTTTCAGTTAGAACAGTTGAGCAATACATGAGACTTGGGAGAGACAAAAGCCTTTTCAGTCAACCCAGATGAACTGATTCTACAACCTCAAGGCTGGCTCAACATCATTCCCTGTCAGATTAAGTGATATCTGTGTCTGTCTCACTGGAGGGGATCTCGTTGGAGCTTCCCCCTCACTCCCGCCTCATTTGCCTTATCGTGTTTGCAACAGGACTTTTTTGTACAATTTATCTAATTTGGTGCATTCTCGTTTTTTCTTCTCATTATCTGAGCCTTCTTCAGTCACCTTTTGTTTCTCATTACTCTACCATAACTGCCTCCAGCAAGGTCGGAACAGCCTCGCTGCCAGCTCTAAGGGCTGACTTTCAGTCACTGTAGAATTTCACCTCTTCTTTGTGTAAAATCTTCTAGTATTGGTCTCTCGCACAGTACTATCTTGTGGTTTTCCTGCTCCATCACAAGTCTGTCTTCGCAGATTCTCCACTAGATAGCCTAAGTCCTAACATAACACATCTATGTCATGACCTGAAATAAATATAGTACATCTTCTGACCAACCCATATATATGTGTGTGTGTGTGTGCGTGTGTGTGTGTGTGTGTATGTATATATATATTTTTTTTTTTTTTTTTGAGACAGTCTCTCTCTGTCCCCCTTGGTAGAGTGCCATGATGTCAGAGTGTTGCAGGAAAATGGTCAATTAAACCTGACAGACACTTACACCGACAATATAGAGGAAGTCTTGCAAACCAGTGCTAGGGAGGAAAAATAACCTGAGTGGAAATCGTGGGAAATGAAGAAGTAAAGTCAAGAAAAGACAGAGAGACAGAGAAAGGAGATAAGGGAGAGGGTGGTGTCAGGAGGGCTGATGCAGCTGATGGCTGCAGCCAGCTCCAACCCGTATTTTTAACTTCAGACTGAACATACCCATGGACCTCAAGAAAATCACGTTTGCACTTGAATGTTCAACTAGCATCTCAAATGCATCATCTCTAAAGCTCTTTACCTTTTCCTCAGTCTTTCCATTTCTAAGACTTAGGTACAGAAAGATTGAGCAGGATTACCAAGCTAAGGATTGGCAGAGCTGACATTTGAACCCAGGCAGTCTAGTTCAAGAGTCCAAGTTTTTACACTTTGCTTTAGATCGTCTAGCCCTGCAGGCCCAACCCCGGGTAGGGACCAGGCCACGTAGCTTTTGTATTTCCAGCTTCTTACCATCACTTGCGTTCGTGCCTGAGGTCTGCCTCCTGTCAGATCAGCTGCAACATTGGATTCTTATAGGAAAGCAAGCTGTATTATAAATTACGCATTCCAGTGGTCTAGGTTGCATGCTTCTTATGAGAATCTAATGCCTGCCTGACTGAGCTGAAGCTGAGGCTGTGATGCTAGCACTGGGAGTGGCTGCAGATACAGGATGGGACCCTCTAGTTTCAGGAGAACAAGCTCCAGGCTCCCACCAAATCTGCATTATGGTGAGTTGTATAATTATTTAATAGAAATTACAATGTAGTAATGTAAATGTACCATAAATGTAATGTGCTTGAATCTGAAACTGCCCTCCCCCCATCTCTTGTCTATGGAAAAACTGTCTTCCAGGAATCTGGTTCCTAGTGCCTAAAATGTTGGGGACCGCTGGTCTCGGCCACTATTGTATCTTTCCCGAATGATTGCAAAAGACTCTTGTCTCCCCAGTTCCATACTGTTCCATGGAAAGAAGCAAGAGCCACAGTTAACTTTTTATAAAGTACTCCTAATAACTTTCTTATAGCTTCTTATTTCAGTTAAAATGTTTTTATAAATACAAGCCCTGAAATAATTGCTTCCAACATACCACCTGCTACTTCTCAACCATTCTTCACCTCACTTAGCTGCAAGCTCAGTGTCTCCAGGTATTTCAGTGCCTAAGGACTCTGCACTTAACTGTTTCCTCCATCAGCAATACACATCTCAGACGGATGCATGGACCACTTTGTTAACTTCTTGTAAGTCTCCTTTCTAGACCTCTGAACGTCCCATATAAAATGGAATCATCACCTTATAGCCCTTGATCATGTTCACAGGATTTATCACTAATTGACAGTTTATGCTTATTACATATCATTGAGTGATCTACTTTCATTAGAATGTAACTCTGCAAGTACAGAGTCTTATGTTTGCCATCCTGTTCCCAGTATCTAAAACAGTCCCCTTTCATACCTCCAATGTCATTGTCAAAACATGTCAAATGAATCAAGTCATGGTATAATGGAGACTGAAAAATACCAGTCCCACCAAAAGCTAGAAACAATCAATAAAGACAAAAAAAAAAAAAAAAAAAAAAAAAAAAAAATCTACATAAAAGCTGTTGCTGAAATGAGGAAGGTCCAGATTCCGAGGGAGTGGGATTGCCTTTAGAAAAGTGAGCTCATACTGTGCAGCTGCTCTTGTTATGTAGGTATTTAAGAGAAAAAGTTGAAAATCTAGTCTTTGTTCAGGTTAAGGGATGCTTTAAGACACAATAGAAAGTTTTTAAGCCTTATATGATTAAAAAGACAACATTGAAGGCTAACTGGACAAAGACCCAGAGAGAAGCGGGAGAAAAGTGACCCTAGCTAGTTTTCCTCAAGACACTTGCTACACTTTGTTACAAAGAAGAGTAAGCTAATAAGCTCAGAAAAAGTCTCTAATAGCACAGTGGAGTTGTTGGTAGTCTCATGGTACTAAAGAGAAAAGGTTTCAAGATTATTTACTATCCTGGAGAGAGACACACCCCCCATTGGCAAGTGTTGACTGGAGCAGTGGGGAAATGAAATCTTGACAGGACGTCATCAAAACTGCCCCACAACCTCATTTCAGCTCAGTCCCTGGGAGTCAGTGCCATCAGCCCCCACTTTACCAAAAGAGGAAAAGATCAATCTCTTTCTGGAGAAATATAATATGATCTAGAGCTTCTATCATTTTTTTCAATGGCATTTAAAAACAGTTTTAAAGACATTCAAAGAGACAAGACCCTGGGACAAAAAAAAAAAACAAAAAACAAAAAAATACTAAGAAAAAATAGAAGATAGAAAGAGATCCCCAAATGATCTATTGGAATTTCCAAATAATGACAACCATGATAAATATTAACAATAAAACATGGGAAAATGAAAAAACACAGGACAAGGTGGATAATTTGTCCAGAGAAGTGGAATTTTAAAAAGTGGAAATTCTAAAAGTGAAAATACAGTAACAAAAGTTAAGTAGATTTAATAGCACAACAGATGTGAATCAAAAGTTAGTGAATTAGAAGAAAAGTTAATAAAAAAATAGAATATATCTGAACTAAACACACACACAAACAATAGCTATATAAAAAAAGGCATGTGGGTCCCTGAAAAATGTTTAATGTGTGTGTAATTTGATCTCTAGAAAACAGAAAATGGGGAGGAGGGAATATTGGGAGAGAAAATAACCAAAAGTTTTTTCAAAATCGGTATGAAATTTGCTGAGTTAGCCAAACCAAGGTAAATACAAAGAAAAGTGAAAATAATTACATCATAGTAAAACAAGGGAAAGCTCAATGATGGAGTCTTAAAATCAGCCAGAGAAAGGAGAAATACTATATAGCAAAAGTATCAATAGGACAAGGGCAATGACCTTTCACCATAAAAGGTGGAAGCCACAAGGGAATAGAACACAATTATTAAAGTACTGGGAGAAAATCATCTTCCACCTAGAATTTTATGCCCTTTCCAAATAGTCTTTGAAAAGGATGGGAAAATAAAGGTTATTTCAAATAAAGAAGCTTTTTTTCAGTCAACATGCACTAAAAAAAAAAAAAAAATGAGAGAAAATTTTTAGGCAGAAAGAAATTGATCTCAAATAGAAGTGACAAATTCAAGAAGAGGGAGGAGCAACAGAAAGGGAAAAACATTTAGGTAAATGTATATGAATGTTGACTATACAAAACCATGTTACTGTCTTCCAGTCATCAAATAGATGAAGAACATAAGAACAATAGCAAAGAAATGTGAGGGGTTACCTATACTTCCAAGTTGTCTAAGAGCTGAGCATTATCAGGGAAGAAGTGAATGTAATAATTTACATTAAGTTCTAGCAAGTCCAAGGTTAATCTCTAGGGCACCTGCTAACAGAGAAGTGAAAGAATCAATGACTATTGTGTTTGTAGAGAAGAAAAATGGTAAACAAAATGTTTTAATCAAAAGATGAAAAAAGAGAAAAGAGAACGTACAGCAGGTCAAACTGAAAACGACAGTGAAGTGGTAGATATAAAGCCAAAAATATATTAGTAAGAACATCAAATGCAAAATGACTCAACACTTCAATGAAACCTAAATATAAAGACAGATATTGAGAGCAAAAGTTTGAAGGAAATATATATTATCCAGACACCAAAGAAAGCTAGTTTCCCATAAAGGAGTATCAGCCTACTAAAGAGATATGAATGAATAAACTCTTTATACTTTCTACACACTTGTGAGCTTCAAGGGTCATGGGTTGCGTTTTCACTGACACCGTTAAGCAGATGCCACCCAGGAACTGTCCATGTGCCAACTGCAACCCCATTCAGACTCTGTAAATATGCTCTGCTCCCGGTGCAAATTAGTTAGTTACTCTGATGAATGAAATTTTAAATTTTTATATTGAAAATAGTTGAGGATCTATTGAAAGTGACAATTTGCTGAGTAAATTTGTATTCATCCTATGTTTCTTAATCATTTTCTTCTCAGCTTCCCAGTTACTTAATAAAAATAACAGGTGTTCTAAAATGAACTATATTTCTTCTTTATTAGATGAGCTTAGTCTTTGCTGCCAAGGAATTTGTCCGGCTTGTGCTGTCAAGTATGTGTTATTCTAACTGTACACTAACTCTTTCTCTGAAATAAAATTGTGAAATCACCTTACATCAGCACTGGAAATAGAATAATCAGTCACGTTCCCACTGTATAAAGCAGCTGAGTTGAAAGAGGAGGTTAGACATTTAACTAGTACTTTAGAACAAGTTATAAATTACACATTGGCATGCTAAATCAAATTGCTAAAAATGTGGTATTTCTTTAAGTATGATTTTGCAAAAACAAAATGACCTCTATATCATGAAAAATTTTGTGTGTTAACAGGCAAAGAACAAATGTACCTATGCCAGGTAAATCAGATCTTACTCTAAGATTTTATAATCATATTACAAAAAATCCAGGATTGAGGCTTACTGATAGGGTTTTGGTGGAATAACTAAATCTCATTCAGTAACAGATGACATACCAAATTCTAAAGAGGAATTCAATAACTTTTAAAATATTTTAAATGCACTCAATGAAACAACATAATTAAAATACTAGAAATGTTCAAATGATAAACTCAACAATGGGAATTATTGCATATTTTAAAAGATATATCCCACAATCAGTTATAGTCATTCAACGTAAATAATAAATTCCTAGCAGTACACATTTTGAATTACTACTGCAAAACTAACTCCAGACCTCACCTATAATCAACAATCATTATGTAATGTCCTCTAAGTAGCTTACAAACCCTTTAGAGATTTCCTTTCATGCCCCAGGACAAAGTGGGTAATAAATATTTCTTTGGTGATCACATAGATGTGAGCAGTCATTAGCCTTATAATTAGTGAGTATTACTGCCAGATTTTGATAAACATTTATTTGGTAGTTTGTGGTCATGGTGTACATTTTTTGTTCAATTTTACAATATTTTGTACATTTATGTGTATATTCTATCTTTGTTTTGTTTTTCCTTTTTGTATTTAAGCAAAAAAATCAAGAAAATCTTTTTTATTTAATCTATGTAGACATCACCAGAAGTCTATATCTGGTCTCCCTCAACTCTGATTAAAATTCACTTTACAGTTTGATGTTTGAAGATGCAGAACCTTGTATAGTTCCAATCTCACCTCCCAGATAAGATTAAAACTTAATTGCCTTTAATAAGAACAGTAGGTATATATAAATTCTACTTAACAGCAATTCTACGGTGCTTCTACTTACCAATTATGATAGAAAAAATTCTGACCCTGAAATAAATTGGTTAAGTGTTTTCCATTTTTAAAATAAGTGAGCAAAAAGTGATTAGCAATTGCCAGTGGTTTATATTCATAAAACTTTCCCAAATTCTTCTCCCTGGAGGAGAAAAATGTATTTAAAATATGTAGTATTTTGTTGGTCACATGTCCTAAACATTTAGGAAAACTTAGTACCCTTTTTATTCTCTTGCTCTTTCTTTCAGTCTTTTACCCCATTTAACAGATATTTATTGTATATCTACTATATGGCTGGTATTGAGCTAATCAATTTTATAACTGTCTCTAAATTTGTGAGATAATCAGCTAGCTGAGAAACAGGAAGTGTGGCTTTTATTTACCCTTAATGCAAATAACTTCTCAAAATGCTGAGATTTGATTAGAAATTGCCTTATTCAGACTCCAAGTAAACAAAGCTTCCCTTTTATTTATTTTTACTTTTAAAACTCAAGTATGTAAAGAATGTGTGAATATTTTAAAAAAATAATTAGAAATATTTTTCTATTGGTGAGAAAAACATTTTTTCTTTGAAAAATAAAAGACCAATATTAAAAGATACAAGTAATTCCTTTATTCTTAACAGATCATCACCTTTAGAAAAGTTAAGCTTTTTGGTAGAAAACATGATAACTGTGGTGAGCAGGAATGGAGATTTCCTGGGCAGATAATTAGGGAACTTTCTAGAATAAATGGTAATGCTCTATCTCTTGATTGAGGTTTAGGCTATATATGTCCATGTGTTTATCACATTCACGTGATGTAAACTTAAGATATGTACATTTCATTTTATGTACATTTTACATAAAAAGCTACATGCTGACATATTCCAACAAAGTTGTTGAGATGTTTTCAATTTATCTTAAGTGAGTAGAAATAAGATTAATTCATGGATAGATCAAGAAAGGGGTTGATGAATAGATAATATGATTGACCCGTATCGTGAAATGTGAATGATGGAATCTTGGCAGTAAATTTTGTATTGTTTACTAAAAAGTTCTATCAAATTTGCTTCAAGTTCAAATGTTTTCATCATAAGGTGTGGGAAAGAAAAGAATTCTGTATTAAGGGTGCATATAATTTATTCACTCTATCGGCATTTTTATTTCAATAAAAGTATTTAAGACCGAATTAAATTGTACTTAATTTCAATGCTGCATTTTCCTATCTACCCAATGCTCATAGTAGTGAAAGCTGTTTCCTGCCTGTGTTTCTTTTAGAACTCAATTAACATTGATTTGTCGACTGTTGTAGACTGTATTAAAACTAACAACTTAAAATAAATGAGTGTTGGCTCTTTATGAATAAGTTCAATAACTCGCTATTTTCATTCTTATTCCTTTCCAATTAAAAGCTATTAATGTTTGTGTTTCCTGGCAACTTTATTTTTATATTCATATTTTAAATTACCACCTTTCTGATAGGTATATTCTTTCTAATAAATGTCAGATTCTGTTGTTTGCTATTTTTGTTTAACAATATAGTGACTCTACTTGGATGTTCAGTATTTTACTCTTTTAAAAATAATTTTTCGTAGTTCATAAATTTAACATGCCTTATTTTTTTGGTAGGCACTCTTCTAACAACAGGCAGTAGAACAGTGGTCCAGAAAATGGTTAGATTCGTTGGAAGTGTCAGAAGAGCATATTAAAAAATACTATCTTCATTTAGTTTTATTTAAAAAATATATTTATTTATTTATTTTTTTTTGAGACTGAGGACTATGTTGCCCTTGGTAGAGTGCCATGGCATCACAACTCACAGCAACCTCAAACTCTTGGTCTTAAGCAATTCTCTTGCCGCAGCCTCCCAAGTAGCTGGGACTACAGGCACCCCCCACACTGCCCAGCTATTTTTTGGTTGTAGTTGTCATTGTTTTTTGGCAGGCCTGGGCTGGATTCGAACCCACCAGCTCTCCAGCTCTGGTGTATGTGACTGGTGCTCTAGCCGCTGAACTACAGGCGCAGAGCCAAAATATTAATATTTAACATATAGATTGGTCAGGCGTACTCAGTCTTTATCAAAGTTTGTACAGTAGGTGAATCTTTTACAGAGTGAATGAGAGCTTTGCATTGAAAGTGTTAACAGTTAAGTTCTTTGTATTATATTGTGTAATAATTCATACTTGGCATTTAAATAGCTTTATAAATATTTACTAATTTTAACTAAGTTTACTTTTAGAAAAGGATACTTGGTTTCACACATTTCTAAGAGAGCAGGCCAAGAAAGGAGGAAAAAAAGGAAGGGAAAAGAAAGAATACCTTTGGAGTGAATGTCATGTTAATAATTTAAAGTTAAGAAAACAACAAGAAAATTATGAAATCAATTAATTATTATTTTAAAATTATAAAATCAATTATGTTCCTGACCTCAAAGTTGAAGAACTTCAAAGCCTTATTAAGCATTAAAAATAATGATGCTCCCAAAACGATCTAGCAAAAAGTTCACCTAAAACTATAATTATTAAGAAGACTATTTGAAATTAAGTTCACTAATATTAATGATAAACATATCCCTAAAGACCCATTATATCTTGCAATATTAATGATATTGAAGTTGATACAGTCAGCGAGAGACTTTTTAAATGCAAACAAAATGAAGACAAATATCTGCAATTTGTTCAAAGGTATTTTCAAAGTTATTTGATACTCATTATCATACTTTACACAATTTTAATAACCAAGTGTAGAGATCATTTTTGAGTCATACACATAAAAACCAAAAAGAAGTGGAAAATGCCTTTTTTCTGCAATAGAGGGCTGACATATCACATTAAGAAACGTTAAGTACATTTATTAGAAAATAAAATTGGAAGATAAAAATAAAATGAAAGAAAATTAGAATGAAGAAGTTTTTGTAGGAGGTACGGCATTCAGTGGCATGAAAGTACCTATATTTAAAATATGGCCAAATTGGTATTTTCTAGATTGCATTTCAGTAATGAAATATATGAAGAACTACTTTTATGTGATGCTCTTAAAAATTACAGAAGAGAAGATAGGTCTTCAATAATGTCTCTAATAAAACCAGCATTTCCTTGAAGCCACCTATATCAATATAACCGCTCTTAAAGTAGCTTCATTGATAAGAAGGAAAAGAAAACTCCAGGATCAATTTCATTCTGGACATGAAATTCATTCCATTCTTTTCAGAGACAAGGTTTGCAATACAGATGTGTACTACGTACATGTGTGTCAGCTGGGAACATCCTCATTTTGTGGGACAATTCTGAAGAACTCCTGTAAGAGTTAGCTTCACACTAATTTTATACTAACTCCCTAAATGTTTAAGTAGTACATCTCCACGCATAAGTCTTAGGTGACATAATTTTGATCTTCTCACTGAAACATGCTGCTTAGGCACTGGTTGCAGACAATAAGCTCTGACCACCAGAATGTTATTTATGTATTCAAAACACAAAGCAGTTAGATAATTACACTATTGTGGTTAAAGTTATAAAACATGGTGCTTCTAAAATATAATATTGTCTTATCAATATACAGAACCAAGGTTAAGAGACTCATTTCTAGGCATAAAATTCAAGTCTTAGGGCAACTCCTGTACAGCTTTCAAAACTACTTTCTATAGATGCTTTCATGAAGTCCACACTAAATCAATAAAAATAAACTAATTACACACAAATAACTTAAAACTTCAAATACAATTTAAAAAGTCCCATTTTCTTCTACTCCATTCAGATTGTCACACGGTGGCCATAAAGTTCGTGTGCAGTTTTAAATTGCACACGAACTTTATGACCACCCTGTATAAAAGATATAAAGTCTCCATCTATTTTTATGGCTGAATAGTATCATAAGCACAGAAAAGCAAGTATCCAATATACTCAATACTAAGGTGAAAGCAGTTGATAAACAACTACATGCCCACCCAAGAGAAAAGCACAATTAAACTCAAGTGGGAGTGAGAGGAGAGGGAAAGGAGGGAATTGGTAAGCTCCCACCTTCAGTGCACAATGTAAGAATATAGGGCACACTCCTTGGGTGAAGGGCTCAACCACAACTTGGACTTTGCCTAACTAATGCAAATAATGTAACCTAATCATTTGTACCCTCATATTAATTTGAAATTGAAAAAAAATATTTTTTAATCTTTTTTTTTATTTTTAAAGACAGGGTCTCACTATTATCTAGGCCAGGGGTCCTCAAACTACGGCCCGCGGGCCACATGAGGCGGTGTGATTGTGTTTGTTCCCATTTTGTTTTTTTACTTCAAAATAAGATATGTGTAGTGTGCATAGGAATTTTTCATAGTTTTATTTATTTATTTATTTATTTTTAACTATAGTCCGGCCCTCCAACGGTCTGAGGGACAGTGAACTGGCCCCCTGTTTAAAAAGTTTGAGGACACCTGATCTAGGCTATAAGGCAGTGGTAGGATCATATCTCACTGTAGCATCAAACTCCTGGGCTCAAGCATTCCTCCTGCCTCAGCCTCTTGAGTACCTAGGACTGTAAGTGCATGTCACATGCCCAGCTATTATTTTTATTTTTTGTAGAAATGGGATCTTGCTATGTCGCTGGTCTCAAACTCCTGGGCTCAAGCAGTCCTCCAACCTTGGCCTCCCAAAGTGCTGGGTTATAGGCAGGAGCCACTACTCCTGGCCAAGATTGTTTTAATAATTAACTGTAAGAAAGGCAATGCAGCTATGATAAAAAATTCAAAGACAAACTCTATAATGAGGCAATACATTTATTCATGTGTCTGTTTGCACTACAGTGAAACACCAGGCATTATATCCCATGTTCATTGTCTTCTTATAATCTCTTTTAGAGTGAAGTCTTTCCTTTTCCCTCAATCTTTCTTTAATTGATATTCATTGAACTCCCAACTCTACTAAGTTATATGTAAGTTGCATGCATTATTTTATTTCAAATAGAATTGAATCCCAATCTATGAAGCAAAGCTGAAGCTTTGAAATTTTAATTTAATCTTCAAATAAAATAACTTGAAATAGCTGAATGCATGAAATAAAGACTTGAAACAATTGTAGGAAGTCTGTAATAATCAGGCACTCCTAAAGCAAACCACATGGTTATAAGAGGCAAAGGCAGCCTCTTACTCAGTGTCTGTGGCAATCATTTTCAATGAGACTTGGGTCTCAGATCAGGAGGCCCATTTCAAGAACAAAAGCATGTTGCCATGGCTTCAGAGTTTTACAGGAGGATTTTTTTCTCCAGATAGCCTATTTTCTTAATAAACAATGGAATACATTTTTTTTGAGAAAAACAAACATTTTAATTATATATATAGTTATTTTCTCACAGATTCAGAAAAAGTCCATTTTAGCCCTAATTAAACTTAACAATAATTTATTACAATTAAAAACACAGTATGTGTCTATCACAATCTCAAATATATTTTTTACAGAAATAGATAAAACCATTCTACAGTTCACATGGAACTACAAAAGGCTGTGAATATCCAAATCAATCCCAGGAAGGAAGAACAAAGCTAGAAGTATCACCCTTTGTGATTTCAGGATATATTATGAAGCTACAGTAATAAAAAAAGTCTAGCATTAGTTAGTTACAGAGAGATGTGTAAGGCCAAAAAAATGGAATTGACTATATAACCCATGACTACATAGTCAAATGATCAATTTATTTTTAGATTTTAATAGGTATATGACACATTATCCCTAATACATTTCACTTAGTAACCTCTGATTAAAAGTTGCTTTCATTTTGCTTTCATATGTTTTGTGTTATCAAATATATATATACCATATATCTGTTGGCCATTTGTATGTCTCTTTTGAGAAATGTCTGCTCAGGTCTGTTTCTCAATTTTCAACTGAGTTGTTTTCTTGTTTCTGAGTAGTTTGAAAGCTTTAAATATTGTCAATATCAGTTCTTCATGGATAACTTGCAGGTATTTTCTCCCATTCTGTAGGTTACCTCTGGATTCTGTTAATGGTTTTCTTTTGCTGAAGGAAAGCATTTTAGTTTGATGCAATCCCATTTGCTTATGTTGCCTAGGCAATAACTCATTGCCCAGATCACCATCATGGAGTTTTTTCCCCTACGTTTTCTTCTGATGCTTTCATAGTTTCAGGTCTTATATCTAAGTTTTTAATCCATATTGAGTTGATTCTTGTATAGAGGATAAGGTTAAGAGTCCAATTTTATTTTTATGCAGATAGGCAATTGTCACCAACATACAAATATGTTATAATAGCTTTCATCTTAAAAAAAAAAAAAAGAAAAAGAAAAGAAAATCCTCCCTCTTGATATGGTATATTCCTCCTACTCCCTCCAAATATCTCAACAGCAAACAACTCTGAAAGCTTCTCTTATTTTTATTTTCTCATGGACTCTCTCTAATCAGACTTTCCACCCCATCACCAAAACACCAAACAATTTTTAATTAAGATTATGAATGACCTCTACTTCACCCAATAAATGTCCTAATTTTTATACCACAGGGATAACTCATTTAATCAGTGGCCTTTGACACAGGGGACTAGGATCTCTCCTTTTCCAAATACTTTTTTACTTGGCACATGAATACTGGACACTAAGTAAAATAAATTAAATGTGTTGTAATTATGCCTGAGAATCAGCTACTGCAGCTTCAAACTCCTGGGCTCAAGCAATCGTCCCACCTCAGTGTCCCAAGGACCGCACCACACCAGCTCCAGACAAATCTACTTCATTTTCACATTGCATGTCTATAGCTTCTGCAAAATGTATGTGTGTCCTTATTATAAATTTATTAAATGGATTCTAATTTCAACCCCAAAGTCCAGATACAGTTGGCTAATTTCTCTCCTTAAAATGTTGTTCCTGATGTCTGGACTGAAGTTATTATCTATAGAATGAGGCAAAGCCATGGTAGTTTTTAGCAGAAGGCCCTGGTTAAAATATATTAGTGAAATATGGAAAGAAATGTCAGTCTCTGAATTTTCCTTTGGCTGTATTTTCTTTCATATTAGCAAGAATTAGTTGATCAGACTAATAATTATTTTATTGGAATTTGGAGATACAAACTTTGAGGATAAAGGATATCTTTGTCAATAGACAGGCGCTCCTGAGCTATGAGTATGATTAGATTGTAAAAGCAGTAGCTAAGAAGGTGTCAGCACATGGCAGTTCGTAAATATATTTTAAAGAGAAGGATTCACTGAGGGCAATGTATTTATTGATTGAATGAATAAGTGAGTGGCCAATGGACTCTGGAGCAGAGGGGGCCATTAGCATGAGATTCTCAATGGAGACAATAAGCAGTTATCTACTGAACTGTATTTAAAGGCACACTTGAAGGCTCTTTTTCCAGCAAGTTAAGCAGCTCTTGTTACATTTGAAGTAATCCCATCAAACATCAAAAGGAATAGAAAGAGGGCCGGAATTGCCAGAAAGATATTACAAAGTATTTGAGAGGAATGATCTCAAAACAGGTACAAATACCTAATCTTTTAAGAAAGTAAACACAAGAGAGTAAGGTACATGGAACAGCCCCGTAATTGTGTTAAGCCCCTTAAGGTTGAAGTCCAGCACATTAAGCATGTTATAATTTAACTGTTGAGAAACAAATTAAAATTTTAATGATCTTTCCTCCCTTTGGAAAAAATGTAGTTTCCTATTACCAGTGCTGCCAGAACTCATAATATTATTGTCTAATCAGCACTTAATGACCCACTCTTAGTGCTTCTAATTTTACATAATTAATGTGCATGCAAAAGAGGCTTGTAAACATTTTGTTATCATGTGGTACGTGTTGGGTAAATATAAGTAACCTACTATTAGATTCTTATTTGCAAATCTCCTGAAAATTTCTGTTAGTATTTTTTTCATCAGTTTGGTCAGCATTTGTGTTTTGTGTCTACGTGGACAATTAATGCACTATAACCATTTTCTTCTGCTGACTCTTTTCTTCCCCCTAGTCTACTGGTCACCTTTTTAATGTGTCATTGGAAGAGTGAATAGAATGAAGATATTTTATGAGAAAAATATATTTCAACTCGAAAACTAAAATTACTAATTTTTCAAAAAATAAAATAATTCTCTGTTCAGGGGTAATCATGGAAGTGCACTTGTATATTTTTATTTATCTATTTTCCTATAACAAATCATGTCAGCTATAAGTCTACAGCATCTTTTAAAATGGCCATCTCCTTAAACACCTTCCTCTAACTGAAAAAGTCTATTGTTCTTTCATAAATCCCTTTTCCTTGTCTTCCTTGGTCTTCGGCTCTCTCTCGTCTGTTCTCCACATAAATTTCTACTGAGTTAATATTGTCTTAGTGTGTAGAGTTTGTCCTCAGAGCTATCCATCCCTATGTCACTTGGTCTTCTTCCTCTCTCTTCTTTCCTTCTTTCAGTCCTTCCTTCCTCCTTGGTAGGGTTTCATTCTGTCACTCAGGCTAGAGCACAGTGGAATGATCACACCTCACTGCAACCTTGTTCTCCTGGGGTTCAAGTGATCTTCTAACCTCATCCTCCTGAGTAGCGAGGACTACAGGTATGTACCATTATGACTGGCTAATTGTCCAGTGTTTTCTAGACAGAGTTTGTCATGCTGCTCAGGCTGATCTACAACTGCCAGGCTCAAGCAACCGTCCTCTGTTGACCTCCCAAAGTGCTGAGATAACAGGGTGAGCCCCTGTACCCAGCCTGGTCTTCACCTCTTCCTTTAAGGCACCTCCTCCAGCCTGCTGATCACCTTCATCAGGGTGTCTTCAGAGGAATTTTAGAAGGCTCAAAAGAATTTTCAGCAAAGGCCTCAGGCATAGATTCATCTAAGGAGAATGTTTTAAAGGAATGGGGGCAAAGAATTGTCACAAGACAAGGGAATAGAGCAAGATTAGAGTGTGGGTCTGAGGTCAGCTTGGAAAATAAACAGGGTTTTCAGGCTCAGCGTTCAGGCTGGGGATGATTTCCAAAAGTTCCCTCTATCCAGTAGGTCACATGGAGAACCAGATGAGTGCTGCAGAGACCAATGTGTACAGGCTGGAAGAGGATAGCCACCGGCAGCCAGGATGAAAGGGAAGGCTTACATAGGAACACACCAATTGCATGGGCACCAATCCAGTGAGAAAACTATAGGAAGCAGATTTTTGAACCAGATGACTAGTAACAGCTGTGCAGAATCTGGAAGAGAGGTACAGATTTATACAAGTAGTGTGGGGCTGGTGACTCCAGAACAGGAAATGGTATATTTTTTGCCATTGTTTTTTTCATCACTTTTTAGTCACATCCTCTAGTGTGACTCCAGGATGGCAGGTGCAGGATGTTTCCAGAGGGAGGCCGAGCTCTGCAGGTGCTGAGAACGACTTCCTCTCAGGACTGTTTCCTCCTCCTCCTCGCTATCCTTGACAAATACCTTGAATCCCCCATTTCCTCCGCTCCCTGATTTTTCCTTGTCTCTGTCTGTGCTGAAAAAGACAGAAGGGTAATTATTTAAATAATATGACTATTTGTCAAAGGCGTTTAGGCACATTATTTTTTCCCTTTAATGAGGTAGGAATGATATTGGGGAAATCTTACATTTAGTTGTCATAGACGTTCTCAGAAAATTAAAATAAATGCAAAAGATGACATTTTACAAGATTGCTTTCCATTCTTAACATAATGAACAATTCAGTCACTGTTGAATAGCCCAATCTATTTTATTTCTTTGAAAAAATTCCATTGTCAGGGCCAACATCATCCATGTGCTTCCAAAGCAGAAAGTAATTATCATCACAATTAGCTTTTACAAGGATACACGTTTTCCTTATGCTGTTGCTTCTTATCTTCACCTTCCTCCCCAATTTGTATTCATATCTTCAGAGCGGCTGTATAAAAAAGATTATGCTTTCTGAATGTACTTCTATAGCTCTGTCGAGGAAGTCTGGAGGGGCATTAAAATACAAATTACTGTTGCCTGAGTCATCGAAGTTGCATGTTTGACAATATATAAGGCCAAGGCGTGTTGTCGGGGTCTTTTGAGATGCTGAAGGAATTTCAGAAATACAGATGTTACCGTACACTAAGGGAAAAAAATATTCAAAAAATTTCTCTTTAGATATTTATGGAAAATGTGACTCTTTTAAACTACTTCTCTGACCTCCATTATTCCTTGGTCTTTTCTAAGTCTTTAGAGACAGTACTTTTATCTAAAATTGGATATGCCTTAGAAAAGATAGGAAAGAAGCAGGAGGTTGGACAGATGAGACTTGTTGCCATCACTATAAAGCTGTTTAGGCAGAAACAGTCCAATCTGAGATAATAGTGGTTCTTTAAGCTACGCCAGGTCACCCAAAGCACTAATGTTATTCATGTGACCTTTGTGGAAACTGTCCAGAATTGATGCTAGTTCCCACTATGTGGTGACAGAGGGAGAAGGCAGGAAAAACGACAAAACAGATCTAGTGCATAAAGGTAGTTATACATGAGTTATAATTTTTTTTTTTTTGCAATTTTTGGCCAGGGCTGGGCTTGAACCTGCCACCTCTGGCATATGGGGCCGGCGCCCTACTCCTTTGAGCCACAGCACCGCCCATGAATTATAATTTTTACTGTTATCAACTAGTTACGTGTCTTTGGGCTTATACATTTATGCAGATGTTAGTGAGAGACTCCCTAAGAATCTGGAAAACAGAGACATAAGATTATTCTGTGGGAAGTAAATTGTAAAATCAACTCAAAATCAAGAGAGATTCACAGTGACCTTAAAGAGATAAGCAGGCTACCCATTCATATCAAGATAAAAGATGTTAGTGAATCTAGAAGAGATTTATGTTTTAGAATGGGGGATTCATTAGTATAGAATTCAATAGAGAAAAGAAATGGAGTCCATTAAGAATCCGCCTCTCCCATTGGCCTCTCGTGGGAGGAAGTACATTGACAAACACTCAACCTGTTTGACTTTGGAAGCAGGGATGTCTTTATTCTGATAGGAGATGAATCTATCCATCAAAAGCCTGATGCAATTAAATATTGAGATGCTGAACTAATTCCCCTTCCCCTGATTTCTACGTTTATCAATCACTTTTAGGATTATAATTTTATTTTGCATGAGGCACTTCTCCTTCAGGGAGGAAAGATGAGCTGGAGTGCATCCATGGCTAATCTTCTCTTTCAAGCTTAGTTACTATGATTACATCCTAAAAGCTTAGGTCCCCACAGCTGTCAAAGTGAAGTTAAAAGGCAGGTAAGGCTAAGGAATCACAGTGGTGAAATCAATAAGGTAAATAACAATTTATAAGGCTTCTGACTGCCCGGCAGTCAGCTGTGATGTTATCAGAGAGGCTGATCCGTGCACTAATGATGGAAGTGGAAAACTAAGTTCAAAATGAGCAGATATCCCTACTCTGCTTTTGTTTTTCTGATATGACAGGAGCCCAAGTGGTATAACCAGTTAGCACCATACTTACATAATAGAAGGAACAGGCACCCACTAAAGTAGTGAAGAGCACGTGGGCTTACTCCAGTTCATTCAGAGAACAGAGATTTATGAGGTGAAAAGGCTAAAATGATAATCCTAAAATTTATAAGAAATAGAAGAAGACAGACCAGAGAAAGGAAAGAAAGGACAATGAAACCACATCTTATTTTATATTCTGAAGGGTTATAATATGGAAGAAGTTGTTAACTGGTTCTATACTGATCTTAGATTAAAATAAGAAGCAAAGTGTGAGAGTAATACACTGAGAATTTATGGAACATTATAAGGAGTAAGTCTTTATTTTTTATTTTTTATTTTTATTTATTTATTTTGTTATTAAATCATAGCTATGTACATTAATGCGATCATGGGGTTTTATAGACCGTTTGACACATTTTCATCATACATAGACTTCCTGGCATTTTCTTAGTTATTGTGTTAAGACATTTACATTCTAAATTTACTAAGTTTCACATATACCCTCGTAAGATGCACTGCAGGTGTAATTCCACCAATCACCATCCCTCCCTCCCCTCCCTTTTCCCCTTCCTTCTATTCTTAGGTTATAACTGGGTTATAGCTTTCATGTGAAAGCCATAAATTAGTTTCATAGTAGGGCTGAGTACATTGGATAATTTTTCTTCAATTCTTGACATACTTTACTAAGAAGAATATGTTCCAGCTCCATCCATGTAAACATGAAAGAGGTAAAGTCTCCAACTTTCTTTAAGGCTGCATAATATTCCATGGTGTACATACACCACGGTTTATTAATCCATTCGTGGATCGATGGGCACTTGGGCTTTTTCCATGACTTAGCAATTATGAATTGGGCTGCAATAAACATTCTGGTACAAATATCTTTGTTATAATGTGATTTTTTGGTCTTCTGGGTATATACCTAGTAGAGGAATTATAGGATTGAATGGCAGATCTATTTTGAGATCTCTAAGTGTTCTACAAACATCTTTCCAAAAGGAATGTATTGATTTTAATTCCCACTAGCAGTGTAGAAGTGTTCCCTTTTCTCCACATCCACGCCAACATCTCTGGTCTTGGGATTTTGTGATATGGGCTAATCTTACTGGAATTAGATGGTATTTCGAAGTAGTTTTGATTGGCATTTCTCTGATGATTAAAGATGATGAGCATTTTTTCATATGTCTGTAGGCCATGTACCTGTCTTCTTCAGAGAAGTTTCTCTTCATGTCCCTTGCCCAGCCTGCGATGGGATCACTTGTTCTTTTCTTACTTATACGTTTGAGTTCTTTGTGGATTCTGGTTATTAAACCTTTGTCGGAGACATGACCTGCAAATATCTTCTTCCATCCTGAGAGCTGTTTGCTTGCTCTACTTACTGTGTTCTTGGCTGTGCAGAAGCTTTTTAGTTTGATCATGTCCCAGTAGTATATTTTTGAAGTTATTTCAATTGCTTGGGGGGTCCTCCTCATAAAATACTCTCCCAGACCAATTTCTTCAAGGGTTTTTCATGTACTCTCTTTTAGTATTTTTATAGTTTCATGTCTTAAGTTTAAATATTTAATCCAGTGAGAGTTTATTTTAGTTAATCGTGAAAGGTGTGGGTCTAGTTTCAGTCTTCTACAGGTTGCCAGCCAGTTCACCCAGCACCATTTGTTAAATAGGGAATCTTTTCCTGACTGAATTTTTTTTAATTGGCTTGTCAAAGATCAAATAATGGTAAGTAGCTGGATTCATCTCTTGGTTCTCTATTCTGTTCCAGACATCTACTTCTCTGTTTTTGTGCCAGTACCATGCTGTTTTGATCACTATTGATTTATAGTATAGT
>CAUYPK010083481.1:0-26459 GCA_963574355.1 Loris lydekkerianus | reverse complement strand
AAACCAATTTGAGATATCATCTAACTCCAGTAAGAGTAGCCCATATCACAAAATCCTAAAACTACAGATGTTGGTGTGGATGTGGAGAAAAGGGAATGCTTCTGCACTGCTGGTGGGAATGCAAGCTAGTATGTTCCTTTTGGAAAGAAGTTTGGAGAACACTCAGGGTTCTAAATGTAGACCTGCCATTTGATCTTGCAATTCCTTTACTAGGTGTATATCCAAAAGACTTAAAAAATCACTCTAAACAAAGATATTTGCACCAGATTGTTCATTGCAGCTCAGTTCATAATTGCCAAGTCATGGAAGAAGCCCAATTGCTCATGGACCCATGAATGGATTAAAAAATTGTGGTATTTGTATACCATGGAATACTATGCAGTATTAAAAAAAGATGACACTTTACCTCTTTTATGTTTACATGGATAGAGCTGGAAAATATTCTTCTTAGTAAAGTATCTTAGGAACGGAAGAAAAATATCCAAAGTACTCAGTACTTTGGATATTATGAAACCAATTTATAATCACTCATACTTTCATATGAAAGATGAATCAGAACTATAGTCCAGAAGGAAGGAGAGAAGGGGAGGGAGATGGGTTTGATAGAGGGAGGGTAAATGGTGGAATATGTTGTAAGGGTACAAGTTAAATCTATCAAGTATAGAACACAAATGTCTTAACACAGTGATTAAGTAAATTAGGTGAAAGCTATGATAATTAGTTGGATGTAACCACTCCCATTTGTACAAAAAATGAACACATGGAATCCCACACAGGCATAAATGTATTCATGATATATATATATATATCTTAATAAAAGAAAATAAAAAATAAACTTTATAACCTTCATGTGTTTCCTTGAAGTTTTGCTTGATAAAGTATAAATGTATCACAAATAGTTTGAGTTCCCTCTACGGGACTCTCCATATCCATTGCTTAAGATTTTGAAATGTTCTAGTATTACAATTATTAAAAAATTATCCTCTCTTTAAATAAAGTCTTCCTGACTTACCCATTCTCCTTGCTATTCCTCATAATTTTCTGTTTAAAATTATACTCTTTTCGTACTGTACTGGAGAAGAAAGGGAATATTTTGATGACAAATTTCTTGTATAGAATGATACATGCTATGTGTAAAATACTTGGGTATGTACAAAAGAATCATAATTTGGAGTTTTAAATCTGTTTGGTTAAGGCTTGAACATATTCCAAAATATATTTTTAATATCACTAGGTAAAAAAATATTAGATTTTTCATATCAGTAGTAAACATTTCTGCAAATGTGGCTTGATTTCACTGTTACTCTGCTTTGTAATCTTAAAATGAAAACAATAATATTATGCTTCATAACTTACTTTGAAAAATTAAATAAGTTAATATGTAGAGTACTTATAAAATTATGTGGCTGATAATGAGTAATAAGTATCTTTTAACTATTGTAATCATGTTTTGATTTTAATGAAACAATTTATACCAAAGATCATTGAATATCTCTCTTTTTCTGTTAGGTGAACTTCCTAAGTAGAATTGTACTTTTAACCACACAATATTCATAGCATTCTTTCATAACTTGCCTTATTGCCACATACATGTTTTACCTGTAACTTTTTTGACTTGTAATTTGTAGATACTTCTTTTCATGCTAGTTGTTGTTATGGTGATAGTTCTTAACACGTACACTGTCTTTGAGTACTTTAATGATTGCTGTTCAAAAGCTCAGTCATATAATCAGATACACACCAAACTTAAGCTCAAAATCCATCATATTTCTCCCCTTGTATTCATAATAATCAAACTAATGTTGAATCTTTACTATATGTTAGATAGTAAAATAAGTACCTTGCATGGATTATGTATCTGGAGTAATCTTCCCTCCAATGCTCCACGTTTTCCTATTCCATCCTTGTCCCCAGTCTCCTGTTACACTGAGAATACACATACTCAGCCATTAATTTTTAGTTTCCAGAAATTTATGTTTAGGAAGTGTTCTAACTTTTAATGGCATTCAAATCATGCTACTTTTAGATAACCTTTTATTTATTATTGCTTAAAATAATCCTATTAATCTTATATGAGTCCCAGGCTAAAATACTCTAGAAATGATGCTTAATTACTATTTTATTAGATTTTCTACTTCCAAATTTTATATATTTAGGAAAGATTCATTTATATATGACCCAACTCTCAAAAAAGAAAATGTCACCAAAATGACAGTATTTATCATACTTACACTTCTGTGGTTAATCATAGCCCATTTTATTACTTGTTCAACTACAAATATTTTTACAGCTATAATTTGAAAATAAACATAACATTGAAAATTAATGAGAGAACTTCTGCTCACTACGGATTGAATCTGAGCATCCCCACAGTACCAGTAGCCTGGGAATGCACAATCTCCTCAAGTTTCCTATCTTTAATCAATTATATCACCTTTTCTCACAAAAAAATAGTACTGTCATAAGTGTAGAAAATGTTTTTTTTTCCCCTTTTCCTTTTTGTCCTTGAAAAGTGTGTCTGAAAGAATGCCTAGTAGCTTTAGAAGAGCTGACGTCCTGAACTATTTTGCTCAGAGAGGATTTTCTAATTTCCAGTTTGCTATTTATCCCATTTGCCAAATCTGCAAAAAAGTTAATAAGCAAAAGGGTCCTTGGTGACCCAGGATCAAAAATCACTAATGAATAATCTGTGTAATGAATGTGGAGGAAAAAAAAAAATCAAACCTAACATAGTCACAGTGGAAAAAGAGCCTTTAGAGACAGAAGAAAGCATTGGAATCATTTTTAAAAGACCAGCATGAAAAGATTAAGAATCTGATTCAAAGGAAAACTTAGTTCAGTTTTTAAAAATTAATTCCTATCCTATGAAGTAGTCGAAAGATCATTGGCCTTCTGATCTCTTTTATCAATTTGTTATAAAGTGAACATATTTAGTATTAAGACTTTTTTCGATATTATTTGCTTTTATATTCTCAGAATTGGTTATTATTATAATGAAAATGATGAAACTTCTTCAGTCAAACCAAACAAATAAATTCAGAAAGCATTCCTAGATTCAACAGCCATGAGCACGTTCTGAAACAAAGCAGAACTTTTCATGTATTAGCACCTCTGATATTACAGTTGTGTTCAAACTTGGTGATACCCCAGAACCTCTGCAGCTTAAAAATCCATTGGACAGTCCACACCAATTTGAAATTAATTCTTTCCTAAAATGGTTTTTGTGATTATTTCTGTACTAGGAATATTATAGTATCTGCTGCATAAAAGATTATAAGGTAAAACAGATTTGCCTTATAAAACAACTAAGTATAAGAATATTTGCAGTTCATTAAAATATGTTTCATTATTAACATTTTTATTGAGAAATTATAATTGTACACATTTATGGGTATAAGGTGATGTTTGATATGTGTATACAATGCCAAATGACTTACTCAAGATAATTAACGTATTCATAGTCTTACTTATCATTTATTATTGGTGAGATATTTAAAACTTACTCTCTTGTCTACTTTGAAAAATATAGTACATTACTGACTTTAGTCTCCTTGCAGTACTGTAAACCTCAAAAACTTAATTCTCTTGCCTAACTTAAACTTTGTACCCTTCTAGCAAAACACCCTATTTCTTCCTTCCCCCCTCCTTCCTCGCCAGCCTCTGGAACCACTATTCTACTATTTCTATGAATTTGACAGTTTTAGATTACACATATAAATGAAGTCATGCAGTATTTGCCTTTCTATGCCTGGATTATTTCACTTAGCATAATTTCCTCTAAGTTCATCCGTGTCATTTCAATGATAAGATTCCCTTCTTTTTCTTGGCTATATATTATTCTTCTATGTATATATGATCATGTGTCTCTACACTATAGGGATACAGTCTGAGAAACACGTCATTAGGTAATTTCAGTGTTGTGTGAATATATAGTGTGTGTACGCAAACCTGGAGGGTCTGATTTACTATACACCCAGCCTATATGGTATTGCTCGTTGCTTCAGTCTATAAACCAGTACAGCATGTCATTTTACTGAATCCTGTAAGTATTTGTAACACAATGTTAAGTATTTGTGTATCTAAACATAGAAAAGGTACAGTAAATATATGTTATTAAAGTAAAAAAAATGCTTTTCCTGTACAGCTGGTACACTAAAAATTGCTCTGGTTGAGTTAGTGAGAGAACATGAAGGCCTAGGATTTTACTGTACACTGTTGTAGACTTTATAAACAATGCACACTTAGGCTACAATAAAATTATAAAAAATATTTTACTTTTCTTCATTAATAAAATAACCCTATAATAGGGTCGAGTGTGTGGCTCAAAGGAGTAGGGCACTGGCCCCATATGCCAGGGATGGTGGGTGGTTCAAACCCAGTCCCGGCCAAAACTGCAGAAAAAAAAATATAACTTTTTTATTGTATAAACTTTTAAATATTTTGAAACTTTTTGCCTCTTTTGTAGTAACACTTAGCTTAAAAGATAAATGCTTTGTATATCTGTTCAAAAATACCTTCTTTCTTTGTAACCATTACTCTGTAAGACTTTTCCTATTTGAATTTTTGCCTTTTAACTTTTTTGTTAAAAACTAAGGTACAAACATACACATTTACCCAGGCCTTTACAGACTCAGGATCATCGCTATCACAGTCTTCCACCTCCACATCTTGTCCCACTGGAAGGTCCTCAGGGCATTAACACACATGGAAAATCAAGGTTTTTTGGGGGAACATATGGCAATAGACATGTTGGACCCTAAGGGACCTCTGCAGGCATAGAGTTGACAGCAATTTGTTGAGGAGGTTTCTTAATTGAAATGAAGTCTCTTCCGCTAGTAGATTCCAATAATTCAAGGGCTAGACAGCATAATATGTGCCAGAGACTAAATATTTTTTTTTTATGAGGATGAAGTAATACAAGGTAAAGCTGGAAATTGAAACAGTGGAAAGTAGACAAAAGAATTTTGAAGCTGGTCATTGTGGCTGGCACCTGTAGTACCAGCTACTCAGGAGGCTGAGGCAAGACGATCTTGAGCCCAGGAGTTTGAGGTTGCTGTGAGGTATGACACCGTGGCACTCTACCCAGGGTGACAAAGTGTGAAATCAAAATTTTCTTTTGATTAAATAGTCAAATAGTGAAATCAAAATTTTCTTTTGATTAAATAGTCACCTGTCAGAAAGACGTTTTGGTAGAGACTGCTAGCTGTCTCGAAATACACTTATCTGCTTACCCTTTCATAACTGCACAAGATTAGAAGTCTGTGTTTTTAACTGGGAATACGTGGCTATTTTCAAGTTTCTCCTGAAGCTGACCAAGTGACTATTTTCTAGTTAATATAATGGTAGTGAAAAGGATTTATACAAATGTAGGACATAAGCATAAAAAAGGGTCTATGCATATCCTGTGTTTTGTCTTGTCTTTCTGTTGGATTATGGTCATGGTGGTGAAACATGTTTGGCCATATGGAAGTCCACAATGACAGATATGATAAAAGATAAAAGGAAGCCTTTTTAAATTTTATTTTTGCAGTTTTTGACAGGGGCTGGGTTTGAACCCACCACCTCCAGCATATGGGGCTGGCACTCTATTCTGTTGAGCCACAGGTACCGTCCTAAAAGGAAGACTTTTAAGAGACCAAGAAAGCTAATTATCATTAGCCATTAGTCTGCTATAGTAGGCTATCAAATATTCTATATAAGACAGATTGTAACTCTGATTGTTTATAAAATGAGGATAAGGAGAGGAGACCCTTTCAGTGATATTTAGAAGATTATCAAGAAGTGTATCCAAATAATCATTGTGAAGCCCAGAGCTTTCCCCCTATGTCTTCCTCTGGAAGTTATACATTTTATCTACACTTAAGTGTTTAATCCATTTTGGGTTGATTTTGTGTATGGTATAGGTAAGGTTCCAGTCTCATCTTTTGCACGTGGATATACAGTTTTTCCAGCACCAAGTATTGAAGAGAATATCTTTTCTCCATTGCATCTTCTTGGTGGCCTTGTAGAAAATTCGTTGACCTTGGATGCTTGAGTTCATATATGAGCTTTCCATTCCGTTCCATTAGTTTTTGTGTCTGTTTTTATGCCAAAAGCTTATGGGTTTTTATTACCAAAACCTTGTAATATAATTTGAAGTGGGAAATGTGATGCCTCCAACTTTCTTTTTCTTTCTCAAGATTGCTTTGGTTATATGAGATCTTTCATTGTTCCATACACATGATAGGATTCTTTTTTTTATTTCTGTGAAAAATACTATTAGAATTTTGATAGAGATTGTATTGAATACATATATTGCTTTGAGTAGCCTGGACATTTTAACAATATTAATTCTTTCAATTGATAAACACAGGATATTTTTTCATTAGTTTGTGTCTTCTTCAATATCTTTTATCAACATCTTATAGTTTTCAGTCTATAGCACTTCTAATTCCTTGGTTAAGTTTATTCCTTTGGCAGTAATTTTTTGGATATCATACCAAAAGCTTATTGAACAAAAGCAAAAATAAGAAAAAAGAATGATTTCATCAAACTAAAACCCTGTACAGTAAAGGAAATGGTCAAAAAAATTAAAGGACAACCTAAGGGATGAGAGAAAATCTTTTCAAACCACACATCTAATAAGCTACAGTTATTAGATGTATTTATTTATTTTTATCATTATTACATTATTGAGTTAGGGTCTTGCTCTGTCACCCAGGTTGGAATGCAGTAGTGTGATCATAGCTCACTGCAACCTCAAACTTCTGGGTTCAAGAGATCTTCCTGCTTCAGCCTCCTAAGTAGCTAAGCCCTCAAGTGTATGCCATTATGCCTGGATAATTTTTCTTTCTAGATTTTGTAGAGATGGGGTCTTACCTGCTGAGGCTAGTTTCTAACTCCTGGTCTTAAGTAATCCTCCCACCTCAGCTTCCCAGTGTGCTGAGATTACAGGTGTAAGTCATTGGCTGATAAAGTTTTAATATCTAAAATATATGAGGTTGGAAAATTAAGTTCACAAACACATCCTAGAAAATGTGCTATATACCTCATTGCTGAATATCACTATGGCCATCAGTTGGCCAAGGGGAATACTTAGAAAGTGACCATAGCAATGATATATTTAACACTTTTTCTAGAATGAGTTTGCAAACTTTATTGCCAGACCTCATACATGCTCTGATGGCCATTCCAGAAAAAGAATTCCAAAATTGCTTTGAAGGGTGGATTAGGCTTTGGAGCCAGTGCATGGATTCCCAAGGGAAGTACCTTGAAGATGACTGATGTGATATTCAGCAACGAAGTAGCACTTTTTCTAGGATGAGTTCATAAACTTAATTATCCCACCTTGTATAAAGAACTCACATAACTCAATACCAAAAAAAAAAAAAAAAAAAAAAAATACCCCAAATAACCCAATTAAAATATGGGCAAAGAACTGGAATAGACATTTCTATGAAGATGACATAAAATTGGACAACAGGTGTAGGAAAAGATGCTCAAATCAGTAATCATGAGGGAAATGCAAATTTAATGATAATGATATATCAGCTCACACCTGTTAGGATTGCTATCATAAAAAAGACAATAGATAATGTGTGTTGCCAAGAGTATGGAGAAAAGGTAATCCTAGGACACTGTTGATGGAATGTAGATCAATACTGCCATTATGGGAAAAAGTGTTATGGTTTAAAAAATAAATCAACAGACCTACCATATGACCCAGTAATACTTTCTCTTATGGGTATCTATCCAAATAAAATGAAATCAACACTCTATTGTGTTCATGGAAACATTAGTCATAATAGTCATGATGAAGACAATGTACATGACCATTGACGTATGAATGAGTAGGAACATTGTGGTGCCAAGAAATGTATACACATTTTAAGAAATGAAAAAGCTATATTAAAATTATAATACTCAAGTTACATTTGATTTCTGCAATTACAAGAGATAAAGGATACAATATACAAGATAACAAACGTTATTGGTATATACTGAGTATTACAATTTTAACAGTTCTTTCTTAAAATGTGTACACATTTTTGGCACCCTCTGTATATATGTATATATGTAAATATTTTTCAGCCTTAATAAAGGAGATACTGCTGTTTGCGACAACATGAATGAACATGGAAGACATTAGTCTAAGTGTTATGTGACAGACACAGTAAAAAAATTACTACATGATCTCTCACATGCAGAATCAACAAGATGCCCAATTTACAGACCAGAGAATAGAACAGTGGTTACCAAGGGTGGGGAGGGACCAAAAAATGGGGAGACATGGGCTAAGGCTGCAAACTTGATTTTATTTAAGATTAAGATGGCTAGAGACCTAATGGATAGCATGAAGATATACTATACTCTATTTAGTAATTTATGTATATCTTTCCAGAATTGTATGTATATATATTTCTCTTTTATGACAAAATATTTATTTCAATTGCAAGTTAATATTTTTATTTTCTTTACCATAGAATTGTTTCCTTTTACTTCTCAGGGTACCATGTACATGGGTGGAGGTTTTGCCTGGTTTTCTTTCCTTTTCTATTTTTAGTTCCTAAAATAGTACCTGCCCTAAAAAAGTAAGTGAATCAATGAATAAATCATTTGAAAGGTTTGGACTGGAAGAAACAATGGTTACCAATGGTTATTCTTTTGCTGAAATATGTGAAAATCTATTAACTTCCTTTTTTTCCTCTTTGATATTTCTAATTTGGAGATATACTTCTGATTCTTTTATTATATTTTATTTGTTGGTATTCTTAATTTGAAAGTGAAGGCAGGATTTACATTTTGAAAAGCTATTTTTAACAAACCTGTTATGGAAGGATGTGATCTTAAAAGAGGTGTGTAGGGAAGATTCACTAGATCAGGATGAGTGAGAGTGTTTTGAAAAAGTTAACTAGACTAAGAAATTTGGGACGCTCACTCTGTATGTATACTGGACTTCACAATCCCTTATTTCTTGAAAATATTAATATTTTTTTGATTGAGTCATTAAAGGCTTGTTTGACTTGCTTGTTCCTCAAAGTGTAAATGAAGGGGTTCAGCATGGGGGCGATGGAAGTGGTGAGGACTGTTACGCCCTTGTTAATGGCTACTTCTTCCTTTGCAGATGGTTTGATGTAGATGAAGATGCAGCTGCCGTAAGTGATGGAAACCACGATCATATGGGAAGAGCAGGTAGAAAAGGCTTTTTTCTTCTGCTGGGAAGAAGAGAATCCTAAAATTGTCTTGATGATATAAATATAGGATAGAATCACACACACAAGTGTGATCATGAGGGTCAGCACTGCACAGATGATAACAGTCTGTTCCATAAACCAAGTATTTGAACAAGATATCTTCAGGAGGGGAGATGCATCACAGATAAAATGATCAATGGTGTTAGAATCACAGAATTCCAGATTTAGGCCTAGGCTAAGTGGGGGGATTACAATAAACAGACCAGCTACCCAACAACAAAAGACAAGTCTTCTACAGAATGTGTTACTCATAATGGTCACATAATGCAGGGGTTTGCAGATGGCCACATAGCGGTCATAGGACATGGCAGCCAGAAGAAAAAATTCAGTTACACCACAGAGATCGGTAAAAAATACTTGGCTAGCACAGGCATTGTAAGTAATCATCTTATCACCTGTTGCTATGTTATACAAATATCTGGGAATGCAAGCAGATGTGAAAGAGATCTCTAAGAAAGCAAAATTTTTTAGAAAATAGTACATGGCTGTTTTAAGGTGAGAATCCACTAAGATGAGGGAGACGATGGTCATGTTTCCGGTTATGCTCAGCACGTAGGTGAGAAAGAGAAAGATGAAAATCAGAACCTGCAGTTGTTGGTTATCTGTCAGACCCAGGAGGATGAACGTTGTTACTGTATTGTTCTTCATTGCTGTCTTCTGACTTCTGTTAGACCTGAGTGGACAACATTCAGAGAGATTTTGTTGTAGGTTGTTTTCACAGTTTTATATTTATCATATTCAGATTTTTCTTCTTATGGTTTTTAATTTTTTAAAACTTTCTATGCACGCCATGTAAAGGATTACTTTTAATTGCTATGGGTCTGCCATTTCACGGGGAGCAAAGATGTCCTTTGACTCACAAGAATTCTCTGTTCCATACATTTGCTTGACACAATGGTCCTTCTTGAAGTGTTAGTATATGCCAGACAACTTGGGTTTACAGAGCATACACTGCAATAGCTTGAGGTCTCCATTCTTCCTCTACAGTTAAAAAAGTTTTTGATTGTGCATGTGTGCATATGCTCACACAACTTCTCTGCCCTACTCCTGACACTGGCTCCTCCTTAGGTTTCTCTGTCCGCACAGTATGGAACATTTCAGTGTGCAGTATGCATTGTTTACATTTATGCTTCCATAAAATGCTCTGATAAACTTCAAAGATACTATAGGTGATTTGTTTGTGACCCTTTGATCTATTTGTTAGTGTTTCTCCCCCCCACCAGCATATTCTATTTCATTTTTGACCTACGTAGATTAATCTTAATTGTGAGATACAGACAAAAAGAACATGGAAAATGATCAATCTTATTTAAGACATAAGATAGGAATAATGACATAGCCAAGGACAATAAATACACAAATATTTACACATCATTTATCAAATTTGGGGGAACTGTTACATATTCAATTAGCACATGTGGCTCTCCTGGTAGTTATGCGGTCATGAGAGCCTAAGTTTGAACATTTGTATTTGCTTACACCACGAAAAATTATTAAAATCTATTAGGATATCTTTTACTGCTCTTCATGCCTCACCACACTTATATCCACTCTGTATTTCTATCAATTCTTATGTTTTGAAATACCTTTCAGGTGATCATTATTAAGTCCGTGCCACATTCCTTTCTGACTCTCAGGTACAACATTAATTATCTACATACATGAACATTTCATGTAGACTTTAAATTCACCATGCCACAAATAAATCGCTCCACCTTCTCCATCTTTTATGGAGTTGTTCCTTCTCTTAATATGTTCCTTTTAAAACAGATAACAGATTACATTTGTCTAGCACATTAAACACCCCAGATACTTTAATTTGCACAGAATTTGTTCTATTTTTCTGTTGGTTTTCAACTTAAGTTTTAAGCCCTCTGGGAAACTTTCTGCAAGTCTGTTGATTATGCTATTTATAATCTCTATTGAAAACAATGCTTACTACTATATTGAGATTTTAGAAAGAATGTTAGTTTGAGGGGATCACAGAATGTATGTCTTTTTCAACATAATAGCTCATGCAACAGATGCAGTCCTAAATATATGTCTCTAAATCAGCAGTTATCAACCTGTGGGTTGCCACCCCTTTGTAACAATGAAAATACATCCTGCATATCAGATATTTACATTACGATTCATAACAGTAGTAAAATGACAGTTATGAAGTAGCAATGAAAATAATTTAATGGTTGGGGGTCACCACAACATGAGGAACTGTATTAAAGGGTCGCGGCGTTAGGAGGCATTAGGAAGGTTGAGAACCACTGCTCTAAATGGATTCATTTATAGCCTGTTTTCCAATCAGACACGTACAAAGCTATTTTCCTTTCTTTTGGGATTCCTGATTCAGAGCATTTTGATACTAACTTTGTTTAAATTTTCTATGTCTTTAAACCTGTAGTCAAATTTCTGTTTTACATTTACTTTTTTTTTTTTTTTTTTTTTATTAAATCATGGGTACGTACATTGGTATGATTATGGGGCATCATACACTAGTTTCACAGACCGGTTGACACGTTTATATCACACTGGTTAACATAGCCTTCCTGGCAATTTCACAGTTATTGTGTTGAGACATTTACATTCCACATTTACTAAGTTTCACAGATACCATTGTAAGATGCACCACAAGTGTATTCTTGTTTTTTTATTTTTTTAATGAACAACATGAGGATGGAAGGGGCAACTTTTTCTTTTCTTTTTTTTTATTGTTGGGGATTCATTGAGGGTACAAGAAACCAGATCACACTGATTGCATTTGTTAGGTAAAGTCTTCTGTCTTGCCCCCAAAAGGAGTGTCACACACTGAGAGCCCACCTCCCTCCCTCCTTCCCTCTCTCTGCTCTTTCCTTCCTCACTCCCTTCCCTCCTCTCTCTGTCTCTCCTCTTCCCCCACCCCCACCGTGTATGAGGTCATTTTTTATTGAAAGAAAATAAAATGGTGTAGTTACTTTGAAAAATAGTACTGCATGAGTATAAAATGGAACAAGAATTAATTGTAGACTAATGAATTATCATCAATATAAACCAAGAGGGCTCCTCAAACTTTTTAAACAGGGGGCCAATTCACTGTCCCTTAGACTGTTGGAGGGCCAGACCATAGTTTAAAAAAACAAAACAAAACTATGACCAAATTCCTATGCACACTGCACATATCTTATTTTGAAGTAAACAAAAAAAACAAAACGTGAACAAATACAATCACACCGCCTCATGTGGCCCATGGGCGTAGTTTGAGGACCCCTGGATGTCTAAAGATATTTGTTTTATTTATTTTATTGATACACACATGTACATGAGAAAATACATTATCATTTTTATCAGTATCTTTAGGAAGGAATATGTAGATCATCCTTGGGATCTAAACACTAATGTAATTTAAGTACATACTAATGTAGGGTAACTATACCCTTCCGATCATCACATGTACTTAGAAAAATTAAGGAAAACAGTAACTAGTAACTGAGAATCAATGCTCTCATTTACATTTTTGACTAAAATTTTAAATATTTTAAATCAAGCTGTGTACAATTGAAGCTGACATCCAGCGTGATGATTTGGAGCCATTTCTTGAAACATGATGCAATTTAAAGCAAATTTAATAAAGCAGAATTTCCTTCCAAGTACAGAACATCAGAAAATTGTTCTCAGTGCCCGTAAAGCAGCTGGAAAAGCTGTTGACTTAATTCTTTTTTTTTTCTCAAGTAGTTCAATATATTTCTAAAAACAAAACAAAATAAAAGGAAGCAGTGGTTTATGTCATCATATAAGTTATTGATTCAGTGGCATCAAAATATTTAGTAGCACATCCAATACATAATAACAAATCTAACCCATGAATGTTTAATATGGATTCTAAATTATACACTGAGTTTTTACATTGATTTCTTGTGTTGTATACACATAATAATGTCTTGCTATATTCTATTCTCTCACCTCCCTGACCTATTTCTTAATCATGTGACTACTTTGTTATAATTGCCATCTATTTTTTTACCTTAAACTCCGTTGCTATCTATAATGGAGCATAAATTAAATGCAATAGCTGTAGTAATCCAAACATTATGATTATTTGGTCAATTAGTTTTATTTGTATTTATTTATTTTTGAGACACAGTTTCACTCTGTCACCCTAGGTGGAGTGCTGTGGCATCATAACTCACAGCAACCTCAAACTCCTCAGCCTCCCTAGAGACCTGGGACTACAGTGTGAGCCACCATGCCTGTCCAGTCAATTTTTTTTTAAAGAAATTATGTTTAGGCTCCGTGCTTGTAGCTCGGTGGTTAGGGCGCCAGCCACATACACCGAGGCAGGTGGGTTTGAACCTGGCCTGGGCCTGCTAAAACAAAAAATGACAACTGCAACAACAACAAAGCCAGGCATTGTGGCAGGTACCTGTAGTCCCAGCTACTTGGTAAGTTGAGGCAAGAGAATTGCTTAAGCCCAAGAGTTTGAAGTTGCTGTGAGCTGTGATACCATAGCACTTTATCCAGGGTGACAAAGTGAGACTCTGTCTTGAAAAAAAAAAGAAATTATGCTCAATGTGAATTTTAATACAAAAAGTTTTCTACATAAGCTTTATTTTTCATTGCTCCTGAGTTCTTATATTGAAAAAATTGTGAATACTTAATTTATGTTAATACTAAACATAAAAATTCCAATTATGTACTGTTAAATGGTTTACATAATTTTATGAAAATTTTAATTAAAAATAATTGATTCAGGTTGACAGCCATAGTACAGTGGTTATGGCGCCAGCCACATGCATCGAGGATGGTGGTTTTGAACCTGGCCCAGGCCACCTAAAACAACAATGACAACTACAACAAAAAAAATAGCCAGGTGTTGTGGTGGGTATCTGTCATCCCAGCCATTTTGGAGGCTGAGGCAAGAGAATTGCTCAAGCCCAAGAGTTTGAGGTTGCTGTGAGCTGTGATGCCACAGCACTGTACCAAGGGCAACAGCTTGAGACTTGTCTCAAAATAAATAAATAAATAAATAAATAAATAAAATTTAAAAAGTAAAAATAATTCACTTTAGTAAAGTTTTTGGTAATATATTATAAAAATATATACTTATGTAGTGAACAAGAATCTCTTTGAAGGGAAGAAAGGTGCACATACATGGCTTGGACAGCGCTTGCCTTGGTCAGGGATATATGTGTTTGAAGAGCAAATGTGGAATGCGCTAAGGTGATGTATCGCTCGCAATTAATAGAAAGTATAAGAATACAGAAGGTAATTGTAAAAGTAATAATTTTTATTGTCTGAAAAATATTATTGAATTTTCTGCTTGCAGAGACCAGCAGAACAATTTGTAATGTGTCATCTTGATGCACAATCTTATTACCAACATTTGAGAATTAGCAGTTGTATTTGTGGGATGAATGAACTTCAGTAGATACATATTATTTGTCAAGTAAAATATCTCTATAAAATATAACTACATATTCAATTGTGTCATATCTTAGAAAAATGAATAGATTTTTTTTTTACCAGAATATAATGTCTACACAATTATCAACCTGTTTAAAAACAAAGTTGACCTCAAACATATTAGTTATAAACGGTAAGGAAATACAGCAGCACAGCACTAATTGGAGAGTCTAGATTCTCCTATAGAAATGAATTGGTTTAACGCATATTAGAATGGAACGTTTATTTTTTGTATGCCATCTTTAGGTTAGCTTAGTTTCCAAACTCTAAGAAAGTCATTAGAGTTTGGAAACTAAGGAATTCATGTCTTCTGGATTAAAATTTGTTTGCAACATTTAAAATTTGTTTGCCCCGAATATTCACATACACTAATGCAGGAGAATTGCATTATAGATGGAATCTAAATTAGCAGCTAGTCCAACCATCAAAGCAATTCTGCAATTCTTTTTCTGGAATGGCAATCAGATCTGTCATGATCTGGGGTCTGACAATTAAGTTCGCAAACTCAGGAAAAGTGCATGAAGTGTGGACTAGGTGCTGGTGTCAGTGCCTAGCTTCCCGAGGTGAGTGCTCCGAAGGTGACCGTACTGCTAGGCAGCACTGAGGGAAGTAGCACTTTTTCTAGGATAAATTCATGAACATAATTGTCCTACCCCCATGCGTGTTTTCATTCCAGTAACAAGAACTTTTTAAATGTTTAACAACAAACAAACAAATCCTAAAAGTAGAACATACTAAATTGGTCTCAAGTTTAAAATTTTCAGCTCCTTCAAGAGGCTCATTTTGAAGAGAGAATAAAAAGCCAAGTATAGACTGGGAGAAAATATATGAAAATACACATGTTTGTAAATCACACATTGATAAACATATTTTATCCAAAATGTATAAAGAACTGTTAGGGTGGCACCTGTGGCTCAAAGGCCCCATAATACTGGAGGTGGCAGGTTCAAACCCAGCCTCAGCCCCAAACTGCAAAAATAAATAAAAAATAAAAACTGTTAACACCCAGTAAGAGTTTAATCCAAAAAGTACAGCTGATGTATTAGAATAGGCATTTCACCAAAAATATACGGGTGACAAGTTAGAATAATGACCTACTCAATCCGCACCACACAGTGTCAAATGTTTAACAATCCCACGGACAGTTATGATAGAAATGAATTCGGGTAACGTGAAAGAATCAAAACATTCGCTGATCTCTATCTAAGACTTCAACTTGTTAACATCAGTGCAAGATAATTTATGACACCTTTTCTAGAAATAGGCTCAAATTCAACTTTGTTATTTTTAGTCCAATAATCTGCCAATTCTATTTTGATGGGAAGCATTTTAAAGCATCTGTGCTTTTAAATCTCTTGACTTGTGCAAAACAAATTAATACCGTACCTCTGTGTGTGCTTCACTTTCTCAGGAAAAAATCAAGGAAATATAAGCTGTTATTTTCCACATAAAGCCCCCTCACCTTTCTCATATCTGTTTCATTCTTTCTAATAGTCCTAAAAGCCCATAATTGGTGATTTCAGTCATCACATTTGAACTTTTCTGCATGTCGCCGAGCTTAGAGAGCACCCAAGTAAGAGTGAGCATGTAGAAGCTAGTGTAGCTGCCTGCACCATCCACGCTCTCATTTCTGTCCAACTTTCATGTACTATTTTTGGATTAACATGAATTTCCTTCCTTTAATATAACTCTTTTGAAATTTATAAAAGATATAAAGATGATTTTTTTAATTGAAAGGTCTACTTCTGCTTCAAAGATATTAAAGTGCATGCAGATAGCTAATTCCCCCCCTGAGATTCAGCATTATGAATCTGTCCCTAATTTTTTTTTAAAAAAGCATTTAACAATATACTTATTCTCTTTGCTTTCAGCTAGCTCTCAATTATATTTAACATGTTATAATATCATCACAATTTTTACCATCACAATCATTAGCAGCACCACGGTCATCATCACCACCAAGTACTAATTACAGGAAGCTAAAGAAGAAATCTTTTATCCAAAAAATTAAAATATATCTATAATTCTATGTTCTGAGACAGAGTCTCACTTTGTCACCCTTGGTAGAGTGCTGTGGCATCACAGCTCATGGCAACCTCATATTCTTGGGCTCAAGCTATTCTCTTGCCTCAGCCTCCGGAGCAGCTGGACTTCAGGAGCCTGCCACAATGCCAGGATAGTTTTTCTATTTTTAGTAGAGACAGGGTCTCACTCTAGCTCAGCTGATCTCCAACTTCTGAGCTCAAACAATCCACCTGCCTCAGCCTTCCAAAGTGCTAGGATTGCAGGCATGGGCCACTGTGCCCAGCCTAAAACTATTTTTTTTCTAGGAAAAAATCTTGAACACCATAAATCGTTGACTACCTTACAAACATCTGCTCATCTATCCATAACCATTTGAAATATAATTTCCTTAATTTAAACCTTTTATGATTTCCTTAATTTTGGTTAATTTCATCACTCAAATTACATAAGGCTCTGATTCTAAAACCATTTAGAGCATTTATCATATAACATCACCAGTATTTGATGGCATTCATCTTTTCCCATCAATATTAGAAGCTCTTCAAGGTTAAATGCTATTGGCTCAGTGCCTGTGGCTCAAGCAGCTGGGGCATCAAGCACATACACCTGAGCTGGCAGGTTTGCGTCCAGCCCAGGTCTGCAAAACAACAATGACGGCTGCAACCAAAAAATAGGTGGGCATTGTGGAGGGTCCCTGTAGTTCCAGCTACTTGGGAGGCAGAGGCAGGAGAATCACTTGAGCCCAGGAGTTGGTGGTTGCTGTGATGCCATGGCGCTCTACCCAGGGTGACAGCTTGAGGCTCTGTCTCAAAAAAAAAAAAAAAAAAGAAAAAAGAAAAATTAAATGCTGTATCATAAGCAATAACTTTGAATTCCGAGTGCCTTTCTCATTATCTGGTCCGTTGATTAATAAAAATTTACTGAATAAATGAATGAATAAAACTATATACAGATGTGATTTATATTTACCTAAGGGTAATGATATTGTATAATAGCTTTATAATATCTTATTTTCTGAATATTTAGTAAGACCTTAATAATTGCCAATGAAAACTTCATTTTCCCTCAGTCTATTCCAAATGATTATACACCACTGGACATTTTTTCCGACGGTGTTTTTAAAGTCTTTCTGTTTTAAGAGCACTGTTTTGAGAATTTTTGTGAGTTGCCTTTAGGGTTAGTTTTATTTTGAATCAGTAGCACTAATTTCCCTCCCAGGTATCCTGAATTATGTGACAAGTTAATTTTAAATCTAGAGCTGTCAGTCTTTCTAAATTAAGTTTTAGATGGAGGAATTTGGTAAGGGTCAATCCAGTGGATTTGCTTTGAGCTAAGGAACTGCCCACGGGGAACTAATTAAAGAAAATAAGATTTCCAGCCTCTTCCCTCCTCCCCCTCCCACCATCAGCCATGATGATCTCGGGACATCCTCCTTTAACAGATAGTGCAATAATCAGAATTTTAAGATGTACTCCTATCTACTGTGTGACCTTAAACCATGTACCAAGGTTTTTTAATACTGCAGTTACCTACTTTTGATAAGAGAACAACTTCATCATAGTATTAGAGGGAAAAATGAATGAAATAATAAGATAACACAAATAGCATAAACTGGCACTCGAGAAATAGAAATGTGGTTTCTTAATTTTGCTTGTTCTCATTTTTAAATAAAAGTTGTGAAATAAGCCAGGAATAGAACTTTAAACAACACATGTTCTTACATATGGAAGCAAGAAAAAGTTGATCTCATAGAAGTAAAAAGTAGAAAGTGGTGACTAGAACACGGGAAGGAGGAGACGGTGAGGAGGAGGGATGTGTTGAAGGACACGGAATTACAGCTGGATAGGTGGGAACAAATTCTCGCATCTGTAGCCTGTGGTGAGACCATCATTAACCATTACAAATATTCAAGTAACTCGAACGAAGAGAGGCTCTGGAATGTTCCCCTACACAAGAAGCAATAAAGGTTTGAGATGACAGGCATGCTAATCATTCTGCTACGAACTCTGGACATTACATGTATGAAAACAGCCCCCCAAATAGGTACAGTTATGTGTCAATAAAAAAAAATTGTAAAAATTCAGAAAATATATAAAATGCCAGGTGCAGTGGCTCACACCTGTAATCCCAGCACTAGGAGGCCGAGGCGAGTGGATTGCCTGAGCTCCCCAGTTTGCAACCAGCCTGAGCAAGAGCAAGACCTTGTCTCTAAATACAGCCAGGTGTCCTGGCGGGCACCTGTAGTCCCAGTTACTTGGGAGGCTGAGGCAAGAGAATCGCTTAAACCCAAGAGTTTGAGGTTGCTGTGAGCTGTGATGCCACAGCACCCTACTTAGGGTGACAAAGTGAGACTCTGTCTCAAAGAAAAAGAAAAAATTAAAGAAAGAAAATAAAAAAAAGGTAAGTATTCCGGAAATGTAAGGTTGTATTATTGCTAAAAGATTAAAACTGAAAAAAATATGTATTTAAAATATTTATACAAAAGGCAAAAGATGCATATCTATTAAACTTATAAACGTCTAGGCAAGTCTTCGGTTTAAATTATAAGTAACCCGAATTTAAAAAATTGAAGTTGTTTATACTGAGGTCATTTTAGCAAATATTTCTAAGGAAGAAAACAAAAATGAGTTTTCCACCTGGGACAGTTTATCAACTATATCAGGAAATTTTAAAATTAGGAAACTAAAATTTTCTTCTCCAGTTCCCTCTGTATGTTTGAATGAGGCAATTTTATACTTTTACTAGGTTTGTGCAGGGCAGAACTAGAATAACAAAAACAAAAACAATAAATGAAATAAATCCGTGTGTCTTTCCCTCAGAGAAATCTTCAGCAACCTACTCTCCAGCTTTCAGGGGGCTAACAAATCTGCTTACTAGTTGTCCCCGATAATCTAAGCTCTGTGTGTGTCTGTCCCCAATGATCTAAGCTCTGTGTGTCTGCACACAAGTGCGCATGAACATTTATGTGTTCATGTAAATGCACCATTTTATATCATATGCATTTATTATTTATATGTATATATTTTACAGAACCCTAATAGAGTGAAATGGACATAAAATATTGTATGTTGAAAGTGCCTTTCATGGTAGATATAGAAGTACTTTAAAAAAAAAAATCATTAAGGGCTCTGCTGGGGAATTCTGGCCCTAAAAATTTCCCAGAAGAATTGGAATACTAGGTTTTCTTTAATGTACATGATCTGCCTGATTGTTTAAGAATGTGTTTTCTTAGTCAATGCTAATTGACTTTCTATCAAGTAATAATATTTGAGAGCAATGACTACTCGAGCTCAACACTTTTTTTACCAATGATTTTAGTGTGCAGAAAATTGGTTAATAATCAGTCTGATAGAGCTTTCAGCTTGAGGTTATTAGAGTAGGCTTCCCTAATTAATATTCTGCTATTCTTGTTGTTTAAAAATAGTTTATGCTCAAACATTCATTTTTGAATGAGGGCTATGACAATTTAATTAAAGTTTAAACTCTAGTAGCTGTTGAAGATCATACATAATCCAATTACTCTTTATTCAATTAATTTAATAGCAAACCACTTTGCTATAATTACTATGAATCCCTTGATTTTTTCTTCTCAGCTGTTTATCTATGGCTTGTGAAATATCTTAGAGAAAATCATATTGGGAAATAATTATTAGCAATCTCAGTTAGACTTAATGATTAAATAATATTTAATTACCAAGAATTCTCTACCTTCACATTATTTAGAAAAAGAGAGAGTGAGAATACAGTTAAGAGAATTTTATTTATTCAAACTTTAAAGGTTTGGTATTCCTTGTTTAATAGCATCACTAACCCAATTTCTAAACCATAAAAATGGAATTAAAACATTGTGTCAAGATGAGAGTGATGTATTACAATAAAGTACCTAACACCTCATGCACAAATACAGATAAACAGGGCATTAAAAACCAAGGAAACAGCTTTTCCCACTAATGGCATATATATATATATGCTCAAAAATATATATATATATATATGCCAAAAAATATATATACACATATATACATACATATATATATATATATATATATATATTTTTTTTTTTTTTTTTTTTTTTTTGAGTCAGAGCCTCCAGCTGTCAAGCTGGGTAGAATGCCATGGCATCACAGCTCACAGCAACCTTCAATTCCCAGGCTCAAGTGATTCTCCTGCCTCACCCTCCCAAGTAGCTGAGACTACAGGCACCCACCCAATGCCTGGCTATTTTTTGGTTGCAGCCGTCATTGTTGTTTGGCGGGCCCAGGTTGGATTTGAACCCGCCAGCTCAGGTGTATGTGGCTGGCACATTAGCCACTTGAGCCACAGGCACCAAGCCAAATGGCTTATTTTGAACTTTTATACACATTAAAAAAAAAAAAAAAAAGAAAACAAAGCCTTACCCCATTTTCTTTTGGTTAGCAATTTTATTTTTTATGAAATAAAATCATTCTGTCTAAGTGTTATACATGTTAATTTTAAGAGTTTATACTAATGACCAGTGTCAGAATGTTGGTCCCTTGCCCTCCAGTCTCTGTGCACACGTCTATCAAGTAAAAGAACTGAGGCTGTGTGTTAATTACAGTTAATCCTGCCTTTGCTCTTCATCTAAACCATTGCCTCCAGCAACTATTCCTTCAGTATTATTTTAATGACTGTATAATATTTCAAATTATGGGCGAGGATTTATTTTATCTTCTACTTTTGACCATTAGATTGTTTTGATCTTTTTTATTCTTATAAAAATGATCATTTCCCTGCACATAATATTGTGGGGTTTTTTCCTTTAAAGAAGAATTACTGCTTTGGAGATTCAGTAACATTGATGCTGATACTTATTAAATCATTCACATTTGAAAAAATTTTAAGTATTTAATGCTTTTCATATATTTTGAAGATTATCCATGGGTGGCTCCTGTGGCTCAGTGAGTAGGGCGCTGGCTGCATATACCGAGGGTGGTGGGTTCAAACCAGGCCCCAGCCAAATTGTAACAAAAAAAAATAGCCAGGCATTGTGGCAGGCACCTGTGGTCCCAGCTACCCAGGAGGCTGAGGCAAGAAAATCGTCTAAGCCCAAGAGCTGGTGGTTGCTGTGAGCTGTGACATCATGGTACTCTACCAAGGGTGACAAGGTGAGACTCTGTCTCTGAAAAATAAAATAAAATAAAATAAAATAAAATAAAATAAAATAAAATAAAATAAAGATTATCCTTTGAAATATTATATCTTATTTACATTGCCATAGCACTGTGTGAAGGCCACACCTGTAAATACTACATATTAATTCTACATTTCACTGTATTTTCTGTTATTCTACTACCTGACATTAGAATGAACCTAGGATCAATGCACTTTCCGTGTCCTTAATGCCAGAGTGCTTTGCAGATAAACAGGGCACTAAAAACAAAAGCAACTCAATTACACATTTATCACATTATTTTGGAAAATATTTCTCTTTAAATTTTAGGGTTAAGTTATACTGTGATATAGAAAAACATTAAGTTCTAACTTGGTGGTTTACACAATAACATATTTTTTTTTCTGCTAAGTCTCTTTTCACTGTCTTCTTCAGAAAAGAGCAAGACTGATAGAGCAGCCCATATCTGGAACTGCTTTTCTAAGGGAAAAGAGATGCTTCCTGTTGCTTATGCTTGTAAGTACCACATGACACTTGTTCACACATCCAGGGACAAAGCTAATATTGTGTCTAAGTATGGTTTCTATGCAGTGCTAAGTATAATCTTCCATGGGGAGTGAATAGATGAAAGGATAAATATTTTGACAATCCTACAATTTATCATATATAGTTCATGGGATACAATGACCAAGTGTATATAATATTTTTTTACATCAATGCCTAGACCATTGAAATAGATGGAACTTGGATCCAATGGTTGGCAACTTATCAAACAACTCAACTGAATAGAACTGGTAACTCAGAGAACCCTACTGAAGTTTCTTCAGTAATTTGTGATCTAATTTAGGAATCTACACAAAAATATATTTCAATAATATTTCACAGGGAAAAAAGTTAGAATCGTATCAAATATGGTTCTTTTGAGAATGGCTACTTTGGTTAATAAATTAGCTTTTTATAAAGTAATTTAAAAACTCTGGAGTCATACATACATTGACAGACAAACACAATCCATACTTTATCTGTACACATATATCCATATCTGTACATAGATAGACATATGTGAGTATATACTCAATACACTTATATTTTCTAGTACTAATATATCTAACTTCCTAAGTGAGACAAATTTTATTTGAGTCAATAAGTCCTTTAAGACTTTTTAAGTCTTAGTAGTAAGTGGATAATCATGAGAACCTATCTTAATTCTGATGAAGAATCTCACATTAGATCACAATCCTACTGTGATGGGCGGAGATAAGGCTGTTGAAAAATGAATTACAATATGGTTAAGGCTGATGAGTTCAGCCTAAATCACTGTTTCACTATTGGTAGATTAAGAGCAGAAGGTGTGCCCTTCCTCCATCCTGTCCAACCCCAGTAACACAAGTTGCAATAGCATAGCACCATCTTGAGACCAGAGCTATTTCCGATGTGCACCCCATTCTGGGCCAAGTAGCTACCATGTTCTTCTGGCACCAGAGTTCCCAGAGTTCCATCTTCATTCCACTAAGCCCACATGTATGTCTGCAAAGCCACATAATAGCTGTGCAGAGCCTGGGCCTATCCTGTGCTGTGACTCTGGCCTGGCATAGCAGGGAAATCAACCTGCTAGCCAGAGATACTGGTGGACTGCCCGAAGCTAGCAGTGCTAGCACTGGCTTAGCCTCTGTGCACCTTGCCTAGAGCAGGACCTGCTCGCTGGGCTGCTGAGCAGCTAACACACCCATTGTAAGAATGTCTAGACCCCAAGGGCAATTGCAGCAACAAGAAGAATAAATAAATGGGACCTGATCAAATTAAAATGCCTCTGAACAGCTAAGGCCACAATCAAAAGAGCAAATAGATAACCCACAAATGGAAAAATATGTGCATGCTATACATCTGAAAAATAACTGATGACCAGAATCTACAAAGAACTAAAGCAAATCAACAAGAAACAACCATACAACCCCATTAAAAAATAAGCAAATACATGAACAGAAACTTTCCCAATGGAGGTAATGTAACAGACAACATACTCATGAAAAAATTCTCTTTGTCACTAATCAAATTGAAACCACAAAACCTGACATCTTTTTATCTAAGAACTGGAAAAACAAGGATGCCTACTCTCACTGCACTTATTCAAAAAGTACTGAAAGTTCCATCCAGTACAATTAGGGAAGAGAAATAAATATGGCCATCCAAATTGGAAAGGGAGAAGTCAAATTGTCTATGTCTGCAGACAATATGATCTTATCTATAGAAAAATCTAAAGACTGTACCAAAAATTGTTATAACTTGTAGTCCCAGCTACCTGGGAGGCTGAGGCAAGAGGATCACTCAAACCCAGGAGCACTCTACGCAGGGAAACAGAGAGTCAGACTCTGTTTCAGAAAAAAAAGAGATAGATTATTAAAAAAAAAAAAAATATATATATATATATATATCACAAATGATATATATATTTAAATAATCTCTTTACATTGCCACCCAGAGTGTATAAAAGTATTAAAGGACACTCTGAGTGGCAATGTAAACTAGGAGATTTACCATGGAGAACAATATCTTGGCTCCTGAAAAAACTAATAATAGGACCCCACATGATCCAGCAATCCCACTGTTGGGCATGTGTCCAGAGCACAGGAAACAGTATTGAAGAGATAGCTACACCTCCATGTCTACGGCAGCACATTGCCACAGCCAAGTGGTTCCTTCAACCCAGTATCCAAAGACAGATGAACAGACAAAGAAAAGTGATATATATACACAATGAGATACTATTCAGATGAACAGATACCATAGTATTCAGATACTATTCAGATGAACAGGTAACTACTCAGATATTATTCAGATACTATTCAGATGAACAGATAAAATGTGAGGTATATTCACAATGAGATACTATCCAGTCTTAAAAAAAAAACAAAACAAAATCCTGCCATCCACAACAATGTATATGGAACTCAAGTACGTTAAAGTAAGTGAAATAAACTAGAAACAGAAATTTAGACACCGAGTGTCCTCACTTATATGCAAAGCTAAAAAAAAAAAAAATCTCACAGAAGTACAAAGTAGAATAGAGGTTAATAGAGGATAAACAAATATAGGAGGAAGTGGGAGCAGGAAGGAATTTGTTACAAGATGAAAATTGTGGCTACATTGGAGGGACAAATACTAGTGTCCCACAGCACTGTGGTATGACTACCATTTACAATTATATATTAAAATAGCTGGAAGAGACATATCAAATATTCCAAAAGCAAAGAAAAAATAAAATCTTGAGATTACTGATATAGGAACTACCCTGACCTATAGCTATACATTGTATGAATTGAAACATCCGACTGTACCATTGTTGTGTGTCAACTAAAAATAAATAATCAAGTCTATCCAAAGACTATATTAAAAAAAAGATTCACCTATTCTATCAAACAGGTATCATTAACTGTACATTTCAGTGAACACATGAAAGATATAAAATGTTAAACAACGTAATTAGGACAGTTTACAAGGGCTCGACCTTGAATATGACTCTTGTATGCCCTGAATTCAAGATTCTTTTACAAATCTGTGCTGAGAAATGGCATTTTATTACTGACAGTTACAGAAGATGGCAGAGTACACACACAAATGCAAACCCACACAAACTTACCTCTTTCTATCTATCCTTCTAAGAAATATTAAAGAATGAGCAAACTGTGAAATAATTTTATAGGATGTAGTAGGGTTAGATTACTTAGTATATCAGCAAGCCAGGAGACTATCCTAGCTACAAAAACAGGTACAGTGTCTCCAGTGGAAATTATCCTAGTGGCAACACTGTAACGTGGAAGATATCCCCAGTCCAAAATGCCTTCTTTTCAATGCTGATGCTTAAATTACCCTGGGTGTGCCAGGTAGAAAGTTTTGGTGTATATTTAAGGTAGGAGATGATTACTCTTCTCAACTGACACGCTAATGGCTCTGGGACACCAGAACTCTGCCGGAGGATAGGAGTCATATAAAAACAGCTGAGACACCTTTGTCACCATCCACTTCTAAAAAACACCTGGCCTGGCAGAGTCCTCGGTAAATAAATCTCAGATGAATCAATTAATGACTCTTAGGTTCTTAACCAGCAGGTGTAAGATCTTTCAATGTGTGTGCAAGCTATAAATGTGTGATTTGGGCAGAGAGATGTACAGTATGAACAGGAAGAAAGTAGCGTGATACTGCTGACAGTGAGCAGATTTCATGCCTCTGAGAGTCCTGAGATGTTCTCCTGCTTCCGATTGGGATGAGAAACTGCTAATTGCTTGAATCACCTGACATGCTACAAATTAGTTCTTACCTTACATGCATCCTCGAGATCCTTGAGAGCCATCCAGAGATCGCAGGCCTTATCATTCTCTCCAGAATGTTTTTCTCTCTCTTTCTTTCCTTTCTTTCTTTTTCTTTCTTTCTTTCTTTCTTTTTCTTTCTTTCTTTCTTTCTTTCTTCCTTTCTTTCTTTCTTTTTTTTTTTTTTTTTTTTTTTTTTTTTTTTTTTGAGACAGAGCCTCAAGTTGTCACCCTGGGTAGAGTGCTATGACATCACAGCTCACAGTAACCTCAAACTCCTGGGCTCAAGTGATTCTCCTGTCTCCACCTCCCAAGTAGCTGGGACTACAGGCA
>CAUYPK010083478.1:0-13473 GCA_963574355.1 Loris lydekkerianus | reverse complement strand
ATACTTCTTTTTATATAGAATCAGAAAAAACCTCAAATAGCCAAAACATTACCCAGCAATAAAAACAAAGGAGGAGGAATCACACTACCAGACCTGAGACTGTACTATAAATCAATAGTGATCAAAACAGCATGGTACTGGCACAAAAGCAGAGAAGTAGATGTCTGGAACAGAATAGAGAACCAAGCGATGGATCCAGCTGCTTACTGTTATTTGATCTATGACAAGCCAATTAGAAACATCCAGTGGGGAAAAGATTCCCTATTTAACAAATGGTGCTGGGTAAACTGGCTGGCAATCTGTAGAAGATTGAAACTGGACCCACACCTTTCACCATTAACTAAGATAAACTCTCACTGGATAAAAGATTTAAACCTCAGACATGAAACTATAAAAATACTTGAAGAAAGTGCAGGGAAAACTCTTGAAGGAATTGGCCTGGGTGAATATTTTATGAGGAGGCCTCCCCAGGCAATTGAAGAAGTATCCAAAATACACTACTGGGACCTGATCAAACTAAAAATCTTCTGCACAGCCAAGAACATAGTGAGTAAAGCAAGCATACATCCCTCAGAATGGGAGAAAATATTTGCAGGTTATACCACCGATAAAGGTCTAATAACCAGAATTCACAGAGAACTCAAATTTATTAACAAGGAAAGAACACGTGTCCCCATTTCAGGGTGAGCAAGGGACTTAAAGAGAAACTTCTCTAAAGAAGACAGACGCAAAATCTACAAACACATGAAAAAAAAGCTCATCATCCTTAATCTTCAGAGAAATGCAAATCAAAACTATTTTGAGATATCACCTAAATTCAGTAAGCGTAGCCCACATAACAAAATCCCAAAACCAGAAATGTTGGCATGGATGTGGAGGAAAGTGCACACTTCTACACTGCTGGTGGGAATGCCCACTAATACGTCCCTTCTGGAAGGATGTTTTGAGAATACTTAGAGACCTAAAAATAGACTTGCCATTCGATCCTGTAATTCCTTTACTAGGTTTATAGCCAGAAGACCAAAAGTCACAATATAACAAAGACATCTGTACCAGAATGTTTATTGCAGCCCAATTCACAATTGCTAAGTCATGGAAGAAGCCCAAGTGACCACCGACCCATGAATGGACTAGCAAATTGTGGTACATGTATACCATGTAATACTATGCAGCCTTAAAGAAAGTTGAAGACTTTACCTCTTTCATGTTTACATGGATGAAGCTGGAACACATTCTTCTTAGCAAAGTATCTCAGGAATGTAAGAAAAAGTATCCAATGTAGTCAGCCCTACTATGAAACTAAATTATAGCTTTCACATGAAGGCTATAACCCAACTGTAGCACAAGACTATGGGGAAAGGGCCAAGGAAGGGGAAGGGAGGGGGGAGTTTTTGATGGAGGGAGGGTAATGGGTGGGGCCACATCTATGGTGCATCTTAGAATGGGTACAGGCGATTGCACTAATGTACACAGCTATGATTTAACAATAAAAAAAAAGACTGAATTCTCAAAGAGAAGCATAGGGTTAGGACCCTTATCTGAAATCTAATTCTTCTGATTTATGGAAACTGTTTTCAGATTTCTCACATAATGTTCACATCCTCTCAGCATTCCTCCCAGAAATTTTGTAAGAAAATATGCATTTTCACACATTGTTAGAAGTAGTGTCAAATGGTAAAACCCCATGGTACCCCAGCATTGTTATTTGTTAGGGTATTTGATGTTGTTAATAAAATGACATAGGTATTTATTCTTGGAACTGGAAATCTCTTTTCTAAGACTGTTCTAAAGATACAATGCAAATAGGCAAAAAGTAATAAACACAAGGCCATTCATCTTAGAACAATTCATAATAGCAGAAGATTAAAAATAAGTCAGAAGTCCATTAATAGCAGGAAGATTGAATAATGCAGGGTACATCTATATCCTAGAATACTATGTAGATGTAAAAAGGAAAGACTAAAGGGCATGGAAGCTCATGCCTGTAATCACAGCACTGTTAACAAATGGAAAAACGTACCGTGCTCATGCCTGGGGAAAATGAACATTGTCAAAGCAATACACAATTTTAATGCAATACCTATTAAAGCTCCATTGTCATACTTGAAATATCTCAAAAAAATAATACATCATTTTGTATGAAATCAGAAAAAAACTCAAATAGCCAAGACATTACTCAGAAATAAAAACAAAGCAAGTGAAATTATGCTACCAGACCTCAGACTGTACTATAAATCAATAGTGATCAAAACAGCATGGTACTGGCACAAAAACAGAGAGGTAGATGTATGGAACAGAATAGAGAGCCAAGAAATGAACCCAGCTACTTACCATTATTTGATATTTGACAAGCCAATTAAAAACATTCAATGGGGAAAAAGATTCCCTATTTAACAAATGGTGCTGGGTGAACTGGTTGGCAACCTGTAGAAGACTGAAACTAGACCCACATATTTCACCTTTAACTAAGATAGACTCTCACTGGATTAAAGATTTAAACTTAAAACATGAAACTATAAAAATACTAGAGGAGAGAGCAGGAAAAACCCTTGAAGAATTCAGTGATTAACAATGCTAAAAAATTCAAGTAACTAACCATTGTTCAAATGACAGTGATGCTATTTCTTTCTTGTGGCCTTTTAGATTTTTGTTGCCCTAAAATTCCATTTTATTGGGAACCCATTTTCCACCTGGTCTTCCTTGATAGGGCTTTCTTCTACTTTAAACAATTTCTAAATAAAATTCTGTGTTTCAAGAGAAAAAATACTGGGGGGTTAAAAGAAAAACTGATAAAAATGATCACCTTTAAGAAGACAAAGTAGCAGTCCAGGATAGAAGCCAAATGTATATGGTCTTAAAAATGTAATGTGTAATTACTAGTGGCATGCACTTAAAAAGGCAAGAAATTATGACCATTTGGGTAGCAAGAAGCAACTCTAAAAATATTTAACTTGGCTGATTCCATGTTAATGGGATCAGGATGGTTACCAGACAAGTCTGGACCAAACTATCATACCAGAGAGTACGTCGAAAATATTCAGAGGCCAAGCTGAAGAGGGCTCCTATGAATAAAGATAAAACAATTTAAACTTCAAAGAGATTAGTGACTGCAACATTTTAAAACACATCAAACCCAGAAACAAACATCTCTGAGTTATGATGACCAAAACATAAACCAAACAAACTTCCTGCTCACTTTTGGAAGGTCCTATGGAAATAACAAATTGTTCTGAAAACTGGAAATACTGCAAAAGAATCAAACATTCACCTTTCATTTCCTATGTGTACCATACCTCAGGGAATCCTAATAGTTGATGGAGTAGGGGCAAGTTCTGTTACAGAAAACATTACAAATTGCTAATAAATGCAGAAGAAATTATAAAATTAGAACACTCTCACTTTGCATTTTTTTTTTTTTTTTTTTTTTTTTTATACAGATTTTCAATTTCTCACCCTTGGTAGAGTGCTGTGGCATCACAGCTCACCTCCAACTCCTGGGCTCAGGTGATTCTCTTGCCTCAGTCTCCCGAGTAGCTGGGACTACAGGTGCCCACCACAATGCCTGGCTATTTTTTGTTGCAGTTTGGCCAGTGCTGGGTTTGAACCCACCAACCTCAGTATACAGGGCCGGCACTCTACCCACTGAGCAACAGGTGCTGCCCTCATTTTGCAATTTTTATTGAAATGTAGGGATAGGCAACGATCTTCACTAACTGGACAAAAATTGAGGAGAAAAGCAGATGGGAAGTATTACAAAGGCTGAACTGGACTGACAACAACTGAGCCTAGTGCTCAGTCTTAACTTTATAATAAAAGTGATAAACAGACATGATGAGGGTCCTGATGTGTGAGGAACTGTTTGTGTACCCCCCAAATCACTATGTTGAATGCCTAATTCCCAATGAGATGGTTTTTGGACATAGGACCTTTGGGAGGAGTTTTTAGGTCATGAAGGTGAAAGTCTGAGGATGGGATTAAGTGCCCTTACAAAAAGAGATATGAAAGCTTGCTTCTTGTTTGCATGCACACAACAGGGAAAGGTCATGTAAGGACATAACCAGGAAGAGGACCCTCACCACACAATCATACTGGCACCCTGATCTCGGACATCCAGTCTTCAGACCCATGAGAAATAAATGTTGTTTAGACCATCCACTGTATGGTAATTTGTCACAGAAGCCTGAACTGTGTAACATAGTGTAAGGCTATAGGAGGCACAGTCATGGACTGCATAACATTTTGGTCAACAACAGACTACATATATGATGGTAGCCCCATAAGATTTTAATGAAGCTCAAACATTCCTGTTGCCAACTGATGTCATAGCCATTCTAATGCCAACAATTTAATGCATTCCTCCGAGTTTATGGTGATGCTGGTGTAAGCAAACCTAGCACTGCCAGTCATATGAAAGTATAGCACATACAATTATGTATAGTACATAATACTTGATAATGATAACAAATGAATGTTACTAGTTTATATGTTTACTATATATACTTTTAATTGTTAAACAACCTCAGCCATGCCCTTCAGGAGGTATTTCAGAAGAAAATAGTGTTATCCCAGGAGATGAAAGCGCCATACTTATTAGTAAGTCCTTCTGATAGTACAACATGTGAAAATAGAAGAAAGTGATATTGATAATCCTGACCATGTATAGGCCTAGGTTAATGTGTGTGCTTGATGTCTTAGTTTTTAACAAAAAAAATAAAAGTACAATAAAATTAAATAAGAAAAACTCATGGAATAAAGATATAAACAACAATATTTTTTGTACAACTGTACAATGTGTTTGTGTTTTACCCTAAGTGTTATTACAAAAGAGTCAAAAACTAAAAAAATTAAAAAAAAATTAAAGGAAGAAAGAGTAAGCTAAGGTTTATTTATTTTGAAGAAAGAAAACGATTCTTTTATAAAGCTAGCATAGCTTAAATGTACAGTATTTATAGAGTTTATAGTAATGTAGAGTAATGTGCCAGCCTTTACATTCACTTAATACTCCCTCACTGACTCACTCAGAGCAACTTTCAGTACTAAAATCTCCATTCATGGTAGTTCCCATGGTAGGTACACCATTAACCTGAACAGCCCTGCCTCCAAACCAGCGAGGTAGAGGTTTCAGGGACAGAAAGTAATGTTATATCCACCTGGAAAACTACTCTAAAGTCCTAAAAGGGAGAAGAATTTATCTTGGAAGTCCAAAGAATGATCTTAACTCATACCTGTGGTGTTATTACCCATTACCTTTTTAAATTTTTTAAATTATCTTTCTGTTTTTGTAAACTAAATACCCTCCGGTACAATGCAAAACAACTACTGAAAGATAAATTCCACTTAAAGAACTATAGTCCTGACCTAACATCTACTACGAGGGGCTGAAATGGTTCAATGAATACTTTTTTTTTTTCCTTCTGACTGTACTGGTCAAGAGTGCAGGGTCTAGAGACAAACTAAGGACAAGCCTGAGTTCTGCCACGTAAAAACTGAGTGACTTGGAATACTTTCGCTTCAACTTATAATTACTCATTTGTCTCATCTGCAAGACTGGCATTATACATTATATACTATAGAAGACAAAATATTTTTAAAAATCTATTAGCATGTGTTTTTCTTTTTCAAAAGATAATGGTGAAAAATCACAGTATTTAAAAAATTCTACCATGGAGATGTAGGGAAAGTAAAGCCTAATAGTCTTACAACTGAATCGTATTCATCAACTGATATATGTTTAAAATCACTATTTTTTTATAACTACTATTAGATGACCTGACTAATTATCCTGAGAACATTTTAAAAGAAAATGGAGAGACTGATCTCATAAAACAGCACCACCATTTCTCCACATGGCTGACAAAAACCCAAGTGGTCACCCTTGACTCTGCCTTATCCTCATACACCCCACACCCACAGCCATTGCAGGTGCCACCAGCCCTTCCTCCAAACATGCCTTGTCCAGATCCATCCCTCCCACTGTACAGAGCTGGAGCCATGGCCCCATCCACCCAAATCCCTCCCCTGGATTTCTGCAATGTTCTCCTAATCTTTATCCCTACATGCTATCTTGTCTTTTGTCGGTCCACTCCCTACACAGCAGTCAGAGGCACTTTCTGACAAAATAAATCAGATCATGTCACCCCCATGCTCTATCTTTCCACACTCAGAATGAGACATAAATTCCTCACCATAGATCATGTGGCTCCTGTCTGCCCTTTAGACTTCACCTCCTCCCTGTCTGTACTTATGTGCCAGGCTCCAGCCACAGCTTGTCCTCTGCTCCCAGAACAACTGGTACTCACGCAATTATTGTAGGCACACTGACAAAATGGCCTGTCCATGTCTGGCTTCTTCTTGCTGTTCATGACTCAACTCAAGTGTCGCTTAGTGAGAAAGAGCTTCACCGACAACACCATTAAAATAATCTCTGTCTCAGTCATTTTCTACTTTATATTCTTTGAAGCACAAATCTCTGCACAAAATCACCTTTACCTGCTTATTGACAGTTTTCTCAAACTAGAATGATTCCTCCAGGGACCCTGCCTGTCTTTTTCTTTGTGCTGTTTCCCCAGTGCCTAGCTCAGAGCCTCATATATAAATCACTGAATAAATGTTACTGAATAGAAGGAATTGTTACCTATTTGATATACCAGAGAAGACACAGATATTAAAAGCTGAGTAGCAGGAATAGCCAGAAATGAAATTAAGACATCAAAGGACTCAAAATTGTAAGACCTTCTTTCAAATCCATAGTACTTCTTTTCATTTTTTTTTTCATAGTACTGATTTTCTAATGTGGATGATGGTTATGGTCTGAATTTCTCCAAAATTAATATGTTAAAACATAATTACCAAGGTGATAGTACTAGAAGATGGGGCCTTTGGGAGATTTTTAAGATCATTAGGGCATCCCTCAAGAATGGGATTAGTGCCCTTAAAAAAAAGACCTCAGAGAGCTAACGAGCTCCTTCCTCACTGGATGGTTACAGTGAGAAGACATCCATCTATGAAGAAAGTGGACCCGCTCCAAACATTGACACTGTTAGCACCTAAATTTTGGATTTTGCAGCTCTGAGAACAGTGAGAAATACATATCTATTGTTGATCAGCTAATAGCTCAGATTTCACTAAGATGGTTGGTGCCAGACAAACTATAGATATTACTTTAGGTGTAGACACCTCCAACCCTAATTCCCTGATTTTGATTCAGCATCTCTAGGGTGGGCACAATTATCTGCCATTTTACCAAGCATCCCCTGATGATTTTGATAAAGGAATCCATAGACCACACTTGAAAACATACTGACCTCAACAGCTCACATTTGAGTACCATTAATTTAATGCCTACCATGTAGATTTCTGGGACATCTGGAGGGTCTTTGTCAGTGTAATTGGGAGAGAGTACATTGGTTCATCCCTCCCCCCTAAGACCACAGATTGTTTTCTACATGAGATCATTTGGAGGAGTAGTAATTGTTATGCTGTTAAATAGAAGAGGTAGGCAGAAGGTTTGTGAATTACCTTAAGTGTTTCAGTAATGGGACCTCGATATCACACTTTCTCCAATATCCTGTCTAGAAAGCTCAGTATAACACTTGGTTCTTCTCTGTGAGCTCCAGGTTCAGAGATGCAGAGCCCACACCTTTGTCTGATGTTAAGACTAGAAGGAAGAGAATGAGAAAGCATGTGTAATACGAAAGAAGGTAAGAGGATAGGAAAGCACATGGAATACAGGGGGTGGATGATGATGTCTTCCTATCCTCTCTCAATTAACAGAAGTTGTGCAATGATGCTTCTTCTTCTCTCCCTCAGCTTCATCCCACAACCCCTCCCCCCTACAGTAGTTACAATGAAGCTTGCACATAATGGAAATGTGGGCTCGTCCCCGCTTGATGTTTTATTTCCAAGTATTCTTTCTGTAGTCATGCTGTTATGTTAATATATGACATGAAAACTGCAATCTGTAAGTAAACCAAAATTGGACTTCCTCAAAGTTAATAACTTCTAGTCTTTCAATTATATGAATGAAAAAAATGAAGTACAAGCCCCTTAATGGGAGAACATTTTTTAAATCTTATATCTGATAAAGACTTGAATCCAAAATACAGAAAATCTCACAAAAGCCAATTTAAGAAAAAACCAGACACTTCAATAAATAAATGGGCAAAATATTATAATAGAATAGGAACTCTACTATAGAAGTTATACAAATATCAAATAAGCACATGAAAAGATACTCAACAATATTAGCCATTAAGGAAATGTAAATGAAAACCACAATGAGATACTATTAATACATTCCCCAGAAAATGGCCAAAATTAAAAACACTGACCATATAAAGTCCTGCCAAGTTTGTGGGAATGAAACTCTCATGCACTGCTGGTGGCAATGAAAAATGGTAGAATCACTTGGAAAGAGTTTAGCAGTTTCTTACAATGTTAATGTTACATCTGCCATATGATGCACTCCTAATTATTTATCTTTAAAAAGTATATTTCATGAAAAAACTTAATCACAGCTTTGTTTATAAAAGCCTCAAATTATAAACAATCTATATATTCATCAACAGGTGATAGATAAAACAAATTGTTGTTATAGTCATATACCGGACTTCTATTCAGCAATAAAAAGAATGAATTATTGAAACATGCAACAAAAATGGACCTAAAAAAATAGAATGAATTAAAGACACCAGGTCCTCCTTTAAAATGATCCTCTATGATTCCATTTAAATACATTTCTAGGACATGAAGCCTAATCTGAATGGCAGGAGTTCTATATTTGCCAGTAGACATGGCATTGGGAGGGATAGGAAGTACAGGTACTATAGAATTGAAAATGCTATGTCCTGAAAAATGACAATAATGAGGCGGTGCCTGTGGCTCAAAGGAGTAGGACACCGGCCCCATATGCCGGAGGTGGCAGGTTCAAACCCAGCCCCGGCCAAAAACTGCAAAAAAAAAAAACCCTTAATGATAATAATGATACTTAGGCTTATCTGGTTATTTTAAGAGACATGGCTGGACATCATTACAATAGAGCAAACTATAAGGTAATCGCTATTTACAAAATGCTGAATTCTTATAACTGACATTTTGATAAATTCTTGTCTTCTTTAAAAATTACATTAAAGGCTGGGCATGGCGGTTTATGTCTATAATCCTAGCAAATTGGGATGCTGAGGCAGAAGAATCACTTGAGTCCAGATTCCAGACCAGCCTGGGCAATGTAGTGAGACTCCATCATGAAAACAAATGTTAAAAAATCAGGAAAGCATGGTTGCATGTGCCTGTAGCCTCAGATACTTGGGAGGCTAAGGCTCAAGGATATCTTGAGCCCAGGTATTAGAGGTTACAGTGAGGTATGATCATACCACTGAACTCCAGCCTAGGTGATAGAGCAAGACTTTGATTCAAAAAAATTACATTAAAGATTGGATAAAAATGTGGCAACCATGAAAGTGTGCATATTACAATTTCAGCTTGCTATGAAGACCTACCCAACTGTATATTTGACCTTCCATATGGGATACATGGGAATCATTGATTTTTATTTATATAGCCAGAAAAATATGTATAAGTTTATTGAAAATGCATGTTAAACATTTGGTTCCTTCCCAAAAAAATTCATTGCTTTATGACAAAGAAAAGCATCTCCAAATGGGCTTCAAGGGCTACTATAAAGCATGTAGCTGCTGATAGAATGAAATCCACCTGCTATACCTCTTTTTTAATGATGAGATCAAAGCAGCTTCTTTACTTTCAGGCTATTTCATGAACCATTCAGAAGCTATTCTACAAGAAGTTTTTGTTCACATTTGTGAACTACCTAGAACCAGGTGTCATATCCCACCTAGGATAGAAGTTTTGGGGGCTTCTTGAGGACTGACTTGTGTGTGCCCTTCAAATTTGTAGAAACTTCAACAGCCATCATGACCCAGATCCTCAGAACCACCTCCTTCAGGCTATGTATGAGTTTAGTCACCTTCATGAACAGCTGCCAGAGAAAGAGAATCCAGCTATCACTATACTTTATGGGAGTAATTACATATGGGCCACTGGGTTAATGACCAATAACATTGACACAATTGAGTAGTGATCATGAGAAACAGATACAATGAGTTTCTCACCAGGGCCTTTTTCTTATACTTGCCTCATCTATCCCCTAACAACAAAATTGAAAAAAAAAAAAAAAAATTTGCCTGAATTCACACCTTCTTCATGATCCTGCAATAACCACAGGGCCATGGGCTTGCATCTGTGTTATCACTGAAGGTTCCAGCAATTACTAAAGGTCCTAGCAATCCTGTTGGGAGTATTATTTTGCCCACTTTACAGAGGGGCTAGGCTTAGAGAGAGACGTTACTTGTCTCACCCTCCTGCACCCCCCTTTACCTGGAAATTTGCTCTAGGACACCCTGGAGCAGGACACCACGCTCATTGAGGCCAGGAGAGCCCCACCTCTTCCTCACCAGACAGCAGCACACAAAGCCACCAAAAGCAAGAACGAGACAACTTGGATTTTTGATCCCTTCGTCTCCCCACACTCCAGGGAGAGTCAGCCCTCACTGCAGGACACTCTCACCCTCATCTGAGTCCAAACACTTAAAGGCTATATCTGCTTCTTTTGCCAAGCTAGGTCTGTTTCTATTAAAAGGTGGTCACAGTTGCCCTGTTTGCCATAATGACATCAGGTTTCCTTGGCAATCATGACGTACAAGCTGGTCTCGTCACACCGGAAACGCCCCCGCTTGGCCTTTTTTGCCCTGTCTTTCATTTGGCTGGAACCTGAGGAGGCATGTTAATTAGGAAAGCCAGGCTTGGATATAGGCAATTGGCAGAATTCTGCCCAGTTTGGTGGAACAAAGAATGCCCCTATTGTCAGAAATTGTATTTGTTCAAAAGTGACAGTAGGAGAATATCATCAGCACACAGAGACCCAGAGAGGTGTCCTAGGGCTGTAGGAGATATCTAGCCTGCTGAGGGGGAATGTGTAAAACTCACAGATGGTACCAAGTGGTTAGCCATCTTGGTAGGAAACCAAGTGACAGTTTATAATTATGTGATTAAATGATCAAGAAACCAAAAAATGTCATAAAAGTGTCTCAGGGTTATTTCAGAGAATCAGTCCTAGAATAAGATAGTCATTTAGTAGGCAGAAACCTAGTCAATTGACCATATAATGATTTGTCTTAAGAGAATTCTTCAATTCTTGATATTTTCTTCCAGGGAGAGGGACACTTCCAGCCCCCCTACACAGTTACTCCTTCTTTATTGCAGGAGAGAATTAACTGATTGGTGAGTTTGGAAGGAGAAACCATGGTTGCACAGGCCATGCCCTCTCCTTTCAAAACTCTTGGTTCAGGCACACCAATATTATAGACAGAAGTCTGCTTTATTTATTCAAAGTACTCTGATTTAAATGTTATTCTGAATAGAGGCAAAAAAATCTGTGCTTCTCTGAGCAAAATGGAATTCTGCTAGCATACAGCTTTTGGACTTGAATTGCAACAGTGGATCTGCCTTGTTCTCAAATCTGAAAGCCCATCCTGCAGAGATTGGACTTCTAGCCTCTATAATCATGTGAACCAAATATTTAAAATGAACGTCTCTCAATCTTGTTCCCATCTCACCCCCTTCTCTCTATTACCACACACACACACATGCACACATATCCTGTTGGTTCTACACTTATTTCTCTAAATGTGGCATGCAATATTACTTTGTTGATATGAATGCTTCATCAAAGTGACTCTAATGTGCATCCTGGTCATGGAGCCTTGGCTGAGAGTCAGGTCGAGTAGAACTATGAGTTCCCTGCTTTAGGGAAGAAAGATATGTTCTATTTATGGAACAAATTGCTTAGAGGGGCCCAGGTCCAGGTTCTTCATATTAACCTCTTCATTAATCTCATGACAATCCTGCTAGTGAGGTATTCAGATCCTCTCTTCATGGATTTATGCGACTACAATGCACAAACTCCTAACCACATAGATGGCAAAGAGGTTGCTCACCATATGCACTGCCAGAGCCAGGGATAGAAGCTGAAGCCTGGGCATCTTGAGTTGCTGGTGGCAGAACTTCAGCAAATTTATCAGGACACATAATGTTGAGAAGGTTATTCTCTGTTCTCCCTGTGTTTACCCTCCCTGCATTTTCAGCAGGGAACCGGGCTGGGTGCACCTTCCCTTTGCCTCATAGAAGCTTTAAGACAGGGCTGGAAGAAGCTGTTAGAAGCCATTGTTCATTCCATCCTTTATGAAAACTTAAATTTAAGGATAGGATTGCATTTCTTGGACCTGTTAGGTAGAAGAGGATGTCTGAGGACACATAGAAGGGAGAGGAGGAGAGATTTCTCCTAGATAAGGATAAGGTTGAAGGGCTACAAGTCCTTTCAAGAGTAGGGACATGAGCAGTGCCCCATATCACTGCCTGGATGTTGTATCTTTGGATGGTTCACGGGAGATGGGCATCTATCCATGAGCTATTTTCCTGTTTGCTTGGAAAGATGGATGGATGTCAGTCAGGGGTTGGAGGCATGGGGACACATGATGGTGCTAGCAGGGACTTCCCCTGGCTGTGTTTAGAAGATAAGTTTCCACAAATGAGCACGCTTTGTCAAAAAGTATGATCATTTAACACTTTTAATACTTACTGTCTAGTTTTTTTTTTACTATTATTATTAAATCATAGCTGTGTACATTAATGAAATCATGGGGCACCATACACTAGTTTTATAGAGCGTTTGACACATTTTTATCACACTGGTTAACATAACCTTCCTGGCATTTTCCTTTTTAAAAAATTTTAATTAATTTATTTTTATTGCTAAATCATAGCTGTGTACATTTGTGCAATCAAGGGGTACAATGTGCTGCTTTCATATACAATCTGACGTATTCTCATCAAACTGTTCAGCGTAGCCTTCATGGCATTTTCTTAGTTACTGTATGTAGGCATTTGTATTCTGCACTTAGTAAGTTTCACCTGTGCCCATTCTAAGATACACCATAGATGTGGCCCCAGCCATTACCTTCCCTCCACCAAAACCTCCCCCCTCCCTTCCTCTTCCTTGACCCTTTCCCCATAGTTTTGTGCTATTGTTGGGCTATAGCCTTCATGTGAAAGCTATAATTTAGCTTCATAGTAGAGCTGAGTACCTTGGCTACTTTTTCTTCCATTCCTGAGATACTTTGCTAAGAAGAATATATTCCAGCTCCATCCATGTAAACATGAAAGAGGTAAACTCTCCATCTTTCTTTAAGGCTGCATAATATTCCATGGTATAGATGTACCACAATTTGCTAGTCCATTTGTTGGTTGATGGACACTTGGGCTTCTTCCATGACTTAGCAATTATGAATTGGGCTGCAATAAATATTCTGGTACAGATGTCTTTGTTATATTGTGACTTTTGGTCTTCTGGGTATAAACCTAGTAAAGGAATTATAGGATTGAATGGCAGGTCTATTTTTA
>CAUYPK010083477.1:0-11803 GCA_963574355.1 Loris lydekkerianus | reverse complement strand
TGAGCCAGTGATATTGGACCTCGACCTGATTTAACTGCCTCTAACCTTTTTTTTGGGATACAGGGCCCAAAGGTGAAGGGTAAATAAGGGTAGCAGGGGAAGAAGGTAGGGTGAAAAACAATGTAGGCCCGTCCACAGGAAGAGAAGAAAGAAATTCTGAATAGCTATTTTTGGAGATACTGATTAATTTTGAGTACAAATATATGTGTAGAAATGGAATTGTTGGAACCTACTTTAAAACTTAGCTGCATACTCATCTTAGTATGAAGTTGTGAGCTACCGTAGTAAGCATTTCCTGTACAGCTGCCAGTAAGATAACTTCCATTTCCATAAGACCAATATTGAATTTGTCATAATACATAAAACATTAAGAGTCTATTTTTATTTGACCATTAAGGAGACCTTGTTAAACATGTAGATATATTTTCTGAAATTTGTCAATAATTCTACTTATTTTTGAACTAGGTAATGTTAAAGAAAAATAATGAAGGTTGCAATAAAAGAAAAATCTTTGCTTTCTACATTAGGCTCTTAATTTCACAAGAATCACTTTGTGGCATTAGGTCACTTATTTTGAAAATTTAAAAAGTAATCATAAAAATGATAACTTTACCTGGGGAGGCACATATATTTTTAAATGTAAAAGAAATACAGTAATTGGTCATACTATTAAATAATTGATTATTTCTCTAATTAATAAAAGAAATACCAAGAAAATGTTTTTTAAGATATCTTCATGTTATATATGTACTTTCTTCTATTTTGAGAAGATATATTATAATTTTAAATTATGTCATCAAAATCTAAGTCAAGTTATGCAAAAATATCTCATAAACATAAGAAAGCATTCATGTCAAAGAAAAACATGTCAAAGATTGTAATCTCTCTTTTTTTTTGTCTTTGAGGTATATTTTGATTTTTTTGGAAAGCTAAATGATTGTAGGAAAATAAAGATGAATTTTCCCTGTTGACAAACATCATTTCCTGGACTTCAAAGTATGGGACTGACATATTGTAAATGATAATTCAGCAGAGCCCTGCTCCCATAAATTAACATTTAAAGTGTAACTTTAAGGAAAGGAAGCTTTTCATATATTGCTGACTGTTTAAGGGCACATGGCCACAATTTCTAAGACAGGGGGGTTTATTGAGGTGGAGAAACAGAATAGAAGATTTACAGTTAGGGACTCCATGGGCCTTCATAGTCTTTGAACAAATCTCACTGTACCTTATTTTCTGAATTTATAAACTACAGCTTATCTGAAGATATAAAACTTTGAGACCTTTGAGCAAAAGTCACAAAGAAAGTGCCATGGGACAGAAAAGAATTATTATTCAGAGAAAATTTTATCTTTTTCACATTGCCCATTTATCTTTCTCTTTCCCTCAAATGATAAGTAATAGAAAGCAAGAGAAAATGTTGTTTTCAGCATACCGATGACTTTATTTTGTTGCCAATAAACTTCTCTTGGCTGTAGATTTTCTAACTCCTTCTTATTCATTATGTTTCTCAACAAGCAAAACTGTGTTATAAGCCACAGAAGACTACACGTATTATTTAAAAATGATATGATATTGGCTGAAGTAATACATGTGTGTAGATGTGAATAAAAAACCAAAGCTATCCAGTACTTCCTCAAAATAACAAATCTGTAAAGACTATTTATAATAGATATCTTTTCTATGTAAAATGGTCTTAACTTTTTCTTTCTTTTTTAAAAAAAACAAATATCTATAGATATTGAAAATGTATAAGTCTATGACTCTTCTATTACAGTTCCAGAGTTCTATTTATTTATTTATAGAGAAAGGGATGGACTCAAAGATATTTGTTTCAAATTGATCAGCAATAGCAAAATATTAGAAATGCTCTCTACATATATTAATAAATAAATCAATAAAATGATATATATACACATATACAAATATTAATAAAAACAACACATTCATGAAAGTGATATAGATTAGTGAAGAAACATCTTTAAAACATGGAGCAAAAATATGTGAGTTGTATGAAAAGAATGTTACCTTTTATATACATTTTTGAAAATATACAAAAGTGTATATTACTCTAGATAATTTGTGAAATATATATAGTATTATATGTGTAGTTTTAAGTAAAGGACTAGAAGAATAAATTATAAATAAATAACAATGGAAACTTCTGAATGGAACTGGAATTGAAGAAAGAAGTCAAGTGAGTGTTCTTTCAGATGTCTGGTAACATTTTTACGGGCAGTGTATTCATGTGGTTCTCAAACTATTTTAATAAATTTCGTGTAGAGTTGTATTTGACTACATGTGACTGAAAAAAGTACTACTTAGTTTAAATAAAGTAGAAGCTGGTTTCTCTATGACATGAAATAGGTAGGTTATCAGGGTTGAGATGGTAGCATTACAATGTCCTCAGGTACTGGCCATCTAATTTTCTTGTTATTTAATTCACCATCCTAATTTGTCATAGGGATTCTGGTTGTCACTTCTACATTGTAAACTAGGATCAAGAGATCAAATTTGTAAAGATATACCATACTTTTTAAAGTGTGGTATATCTAATCCAGTTCATTCGCCAGATTGAGTTCCAGGGTCCCCTTTACACTAGGCTTGCTAGGATATGTGGCACTCTAGTTTGGTCAGCTGAGAAATAAGGAGAGAATGGACATAGGAAAGCAACTTTATTCTTAGTTAGAGATAGAAATTGAAGGATGTATAGATGAGTAAATAGGCAATAAATCAATAAAGATAAACATGTGAAACTGAACAGCAGTTAAATTAGGGTGGGAGAATATGAATGATTGCTTTATTTTTTATGTTTAAAAATTTACTTCTACTTCAAAATAAAAACCATTTAGTTTGCTTTTTATTTTTCTTGAAAAACAATTGCCAGTCTAATCTTACTTTCAAAATTTCCCTTATGAAATGTAGATAATATGAACATCTACCAGATATTCCATAGGAAGTTTTTAGGGAATTGTAGGAGGAAGCTCTCAGTACAAGTGAAGGGCCAAGGATGGGAGATAGTCCCCAACAACATACGAGTAGGGTACAGTTTTCCTGAGTTCCAAAAGATGCATCCAATTTAATCTCTCCCTGTGGGTGTTTATTTGGTTTACATCCCTTTTGAATTTGATGAGCAGTGGAAAAGTTATTGTGATTTAAGAACAAATACTTAAAATTTAAGTTGTAGTTATAGAAGGTATGATTTTACTTCTTCAATTTAAAAACTCGACTGGTATTGAGGCATCAAATAAAGAGAAAAACTTAAAATTCCTAAAGTTTGCTGTTCAGGTGACATCTCCAGGGAAGCGTTAGTCAGATCCTTTGAGTTCTAAAGATGGAGCACTGAGGGGGTGAGAAGGTAATTAGGGGACCACTGGTTATAAACATGCATCTCTGAAGCCATTTTCTTTTGGGTGCATATACATAGGGTGGATTGATAGTTATGAAATCCAGAATATCATCTCTTCATTTCCTCCTTTGGTTCATAAAAACTAAAGGTAAAAATTAAAAAATACATATGTCTTGGGATTTTGGATTATTTGGTGATTGAATACTGTTTTTTGTAAGCTGTTTTTTTCCAGATCTCTCTCTCTCTTTTCTTTCCACCCTCCAGTCTTCACTCCTGCCCCTCTTTGCTTTAACTCTGTCAAATACACTGGACATTATAAATCAAACTAAACCTATTCCCCCTTATATTTCCCCACTTGCCTGAAGTTTATCAATCCAGAAAAATAATATGCTTTTATTTATATAAAAAATGAGGTGATAACACACGCTTGTTCGATTTACTTTTTCACTCATTTTGGAACTGCATCTATATATAACACAAGTAAAGATGTTTCATTACCCATCTCTTGCTTGATATTAGTACATGTAAAATTTGGATTCTTATAATAAAATTTATGTATCCATTTGAGTAGCCTTTATTTAGCCAGTCTCCTGTTTAGTATTAGATAGATTATATAATTGAAAATTTGGCCCTTTGCAGTAATAGATTTTAATAGCTTTTAAAATACAGTGGTTTTGAGTAATTAGAATGCTTTTAGGTCTGTAAGCTCCTTAGGAACCTCACTACCTTCCTGTATAATATTTTTGATTTGGGCCAATGATACATTCAACTTACCTATGTGAATATTCCATTATTTCTTGAATGCTTTCTGCTATTTACAGTCAAAGCCTAGTTTATTGATCCGATGTACCATATTGTGTTTTCTTTCTAAGGTCATTTATCTCAGTCACTTGAGTGAGCATATTTAAATGGATTTGTGGTAGCAGGGTTGAGATACACCCTTCTAAATGAATAACTATTGGATACATCATTCTAGTTAACAATATAACCCACTGTGTTGGGCAATGATTAGTTCAATACATTTATTTGAATAAAATAAAGGCGTCAGAGACATACATAAATGGTACTATACTTAAACTGCTAAATCGTAGACAGTCAAGTTTTTAAAAAATCAGAGTAGCTGTTAGGTAGCAAGGATATCTAGCTAGTCAACTAGCTAAGAAAAATATTAAAAATCAATTGAACTTTAGATTATATATGTTTTGAAATGAATGTGTTAAATAAAAAATCAACAAATTAGTCCATATAACCCCAGTTAAAAAATGAACAATATGGAGGTATTAAAAAATCTAAATAATTTTCATGAAATATTAATTTAAAACTTTTATTGAATGCCCTATCAATGTACATTTAGTAGGAAAATACAAGACAAATAGAAGATATATTCCAGACTCAATATAAATCTATGATTAAATGTGAACATAAAATGAACCAACACAAAGAACATATTAATCAAACATGCACTGCTATTATGAAAACTGTAAAATTTTTCGTTACATGATTTATTAGTATAAGCTCCTTACCTAAAATAATTTCTAGCTAACGGAAGTATTGTAATGGTAATTAAGTTTAATGTAATCATTTTAATGAGAACCATATGTGAAAGAGCACATACCTTCTAAATAGAATGTATTTTTGCACCATTTTACTCTGTTATTATGTTTGCTGTAATGAAATAAATTTGTCTCCTTTTGTGATTTTAGAGTATCTGCTCTTATTACCCTGTCACAAAGGATGCTGAGGACAAACTGTCAGGCTGTGTTCTCTACACTGTGCTGCACAGAGGTAAAGATGTTAAATGGGATGGTGGTTAAATGGGATGTTACATGGGATGGTGGGAATTTTTAGTAAGAATAACCCATGGTTCAAGAGGTTTGGGAAACAATAAAATAAAATTTCCTAGCTATATTTGCTTTAGCCTGTACAATGTTAAAAGCTTCAAGGTGGAGATTTTGTTTGCACTATTTCATAATATTTATTAGCCATAGAACTCATGTTGCCGTCTTAAAGACATTGGTATTCCATAAAACAAAATTTGAAAAATACTCTGTGTGCCTTCCAATTATACACAGTGACTTATTTTACAATTTGACCCTCATTTCTATTGAGATGTTTAAATTAAAAAAAAAAAAAAAACACGCACAAGTAAACCACCAAGTTACTGGGTTACTGTAGTTCAGAAAGAGACCCACTTAGAGTAAGCCCATTTAGCTATATCTTCTTAAAGCCTGAGCATGTGATAATGACAGCTAACACGAACATCGTATTTAATGTGGGGTATTTGTTCCATGCATTTACTAAGAGATTTATGAGTATTAAAACTATTACTCAAAACAGTCTTTTGGGATGGATGTTGGAATTATTCCAATCACAGAAGTGTTTAGTGCCTTGTAAAAATTCACACAGCTAGTAAGTGATGGAGTCTCATTTCCAGAGCAGGTGGTCTGTCCTCAGAGTCCCCTGTGCTTTACTTCTACTTCCTCTCTAACTTTATGGGGACTTACCTACTAGGTGTTGGTTGGGACATTGTTCTGGCTTTAGGGAAGACTGTGGAAAAGGTTAAAATAATGTGACTATTAAAAATAATATTCATCTATGAATAAGTATTAGTTATTTTGCAAAATATTACACAATACTGTCTTGTTCAATCTTCATATCGACTCTCTAAAGCAGGTGGTTTATAAATAAATAAACACATTCAGAGGGGATGACATTTGTGCGTAGGATGTGGTGCCACCCTTTGTTTGGGGACATCTTCTATGCATCTCCGTTTGTACTTTGCTCGCAAGTTGTTATGTCCTAAATCCCAGCCAGGGTTGGCTGTCATTTATTCAAGGCTGGTTGAAAATATTCCTCTCAGAGATATGTCAGCATTAATAGTGGTGAAAATTCTATAGCCTCTATGGTGCAAAGAAATCAAGCTATAATGAACTCAGAAGGAAAGAAAAGAAAAGATTATATTCATCAGGATGAATAGATTGGGGAGGGAACAGGAGCATTCTTTGACTACCCTTTAAAATCACAGTTTATGTGACAATTTAGTTCTGTTGAATTGACTATTTAGTTCATTGAATGTTTTGTTGGGGCTTTTGGAGACAAAAGCCATCTAACAAAAGACAGGGTAAGAACATTCTTCTACCTTTGGATATTTTTCTCCTCCTATTTCCCAAGAAGATAAAATAAAATGATAATAAAATCCCCTCATATATGTACAATATTATATGTATATGGATATATAGGTGCATATGTGTGTATGTGTTGTGTGTCTGTGTATTCCAGTTAAGTAGGTATTATCTGTAATTTGCACATTAAAATGCAGAGACTCATTTTGCCAAGCTCTCACAATTAATAAATGCTAGGTGAAGGTGGAATATAATCACTTAAAACTTGCTCAGAAAGATGATGCACCCAAGGTGGGGATGGGGGCCTCGGGCAAATGAGACAAGGATTTCAGGGAATAAGGTGATGAACGTTGTGCATTAAAGTGTAACTCCTTGTGAAAAATAGACGAGGTGAAAGCAGTAAGGAAAGTATCTCAAATCACAGGCAACAGTTTTTTAAGACTTGAACTAAGTCACTGTTACTGGGATTGAAGAAAGAAGAACAATTTTTAGAAATATTTAAGAGAGACTTGGCAGTGTAGCTCAGCGGCTAGGGCACCAGCCACAAACACTGGGGCTGGTAGGTTTGAATCCAGCCCGGGACAACTATAATAAAAAAAATAGCTGGGTGTTGTGGCGGGTGCCTGTAGTCCCGGCTATTTGGGAGGCTGAGACAAGAGAATTGCTTAAGCTCAAGAGTTTGAGGTTGCTGTGAGCTGGGACACCATAGCACTGCACAGAGGTCGACATAGTGAGATTCTGTTTAAAAAAAAAAAAAAAAAAAAGGAAGAAAGAAAGAAATATTTAAGAGAAAGAGTTAACAAAACTTAATGGTCCATTTAATGTTAGCAGTGAAAGAGAGGGAAGAGCCAAAAATTATGAACCACAAAGTACCCTAACCTGAAAGACATATAGAAAGACAGGTAGACATGTTGGCAACATGCTGGCAAAGTGATCCCAACTTCTACAGGCAGAAGGTAAAAGATGAAGGCTATCATTCCCAGGATCTCACCGAAAGAATGACAGAGTTATAAAGGAGTCTGAATTCATAACATGCAAGCATACCAGCCCTTCCTGTACCTGGAATCTATGCAAAAAAGGTCACCTATGGTGGATGCTCTGCAAAATAATGCTCATCTTCCTCTCCAGCTGTCTCTGGCTCCCCTTATTGGCTTTATGAAATTCTTTAGGTTATTCTAAATCCTTTGCATTTATACATAAATTTTCAAATTGACTTCTCAATTTCTACAAAAATGCCTAGTGGGATTTTGACTAGTATTACACTGAACTTACAGATCAAGTTGGAGCAAATGGACTTCTTAGAGTTCCAATCTGTGAATGCAGCATATTTATCTACTTTTTAAAATTTTATTTAACTTTTCTCAGCACTATGTTGTGCTTTGTAGACTCGAGATCTTGAACATAATTTGTTGAATTTATTTCTATAAATGTAATGTTTTATGATGCTATTATAAATGCTATCACTTAAAAATTTCAATTTCCTGTTGTAAAGACAGCTGATTAATTATTATATATTGGCTTTTTATTCTGTGACTGTGCTAACTTTGCATATTAATTCTAGGGTTGTATTTGCAGCATCCTTAGCACCTTCTATTTAAGTTAGCATGTTGTGTGTGGACAGAGACAAATCTATTCTTTCTTTCCCAGTAAGATTGCTTCATTTCACTGCCTACAGCCCTTGGAACAATATTGATTGTATGAAGTTGGAGTAGGCAGTCTTACACATTTCCCAGTCTTACAGAATAACTATTCAGTATTTTACCACTAAGTACAATATTAGCAGTAAGATTTGTTTGTTTTTGGTAAATGCCCATTATCAAATTAAGGAAATTCTGTTATTTTCCAAGTGTACCAGCAATTTTTTTTAAATATGGTTGTTGAATTTTTTCTAAGGCTTTCTGTATATTTATTGAGCTGATCATTAATTTTCTCTTTCATTCTATGAATGTAGTGAATGACATTATCAATTTTGACTTATTGAACACATTTTATATTCCTTAAATAATTTCCACTTGATCACAATGTATTTAATATTTTCCTTTATATATTTCTATATTTGATTTTTCTAATTTTTAAAGAAGTTTTACATCTGTATTGATGAGGGTGTTGGTCTTTAATTTCTTGTAATATCTTGATCACATTTTGGTGTTAGGATTGTACTGGCATCATACAGTAAGTTGAGAAGCATCCATCTTTTGTCTGTTTTGTGAAAGAGTTTATGTAACATTGCTATTTTTTCCATGAATGTCTGACAAATTTAATACCATGACGCTGACTCTGGAGCTTCCATTGAGATTGGTAGATTGGATTTTTAATTATAAATATAATTAGTTTGATAGATATAAAGCAACTATGATGAATTATTTCATTTTGAGTCAGTTTTGGTAACTTCAGGAAGAAATTAAGGGGTTCTGAATAATGTCTCTATAAGGGAGAGTTTATTGATTTATGGAATCTTAGCAAACACACTTGGAGCCAGTCCTAGTGTGTTGCGGATGAGAAGACCATGTATTTGGCCCAGGCATAGTGTCCGTTTCTGTCCTTATCTAGATCTACAAAGACATATGCCCACGTTATGCTCATTCTCTGCACACTTTGTGTGGTCCTTCTCAGACATACACACACATGCTTAAGTCTCAAAATTCTATTCTCTGATTTTCAATCTTGTTCCTTCTGGAACCCTGACCAAATAGGCAAGTCATTCAATACTGCTTAGAATGTCATGGCCATTCCTATTTCCATCTACGTATTCTACTCCAGGTCAGTAATCAAGTATATAACTAACAGCTGGTTACTGGGAAGATTTTTCATCTTTGCTTCATTTCATGGCTATTTATTTCTGAGTACAGCTGAAGTTGAATAGCAATCCATTTCTCTCTCCTTCATGAGTAACCTGTCCTGAACAAGACTTGAGTATTTTTATTCCTTGATTAAATGATCATAGGAAGCTCCCCATAGGGCCTGACCTGAAGGGGGCGTGTGGATGTATGGTGCAATAGAGGTGTGTAGCTTGCATTTCTTGGACACTTTGTTGTTGAAACTTACTTGTGCACTTCGGACTTGCTTGAGCCCAATCCCATCATATAAGACTAATGGGGAAACTGTGAGCCAGTGCAGAACTCATGTTTCAGAGACATCCCACTCAAGGGACGACTGAACTTGACTATTTATGTACCAGTTTCTGTCAGATGTTGGTTAAGGGCTCCTCCTTGCAGAGTGATAACTACTAGGCACTCATAGCCAACTGACAGGCAGACAAAGCAAGCTTCAGTGTCCAGAGAAACCTCTCAGGGAGAGAAATACTATTTCTCATAGTCAGAAGCTGGAAATTGGTCTGGTGTAAGTGTGAAACAGAGACATTAGACAATATTTTACATAATTATGTAGCAGTGGTAGGTTTTCAATTAGAATGCAATTGGTCACAAAAGTTTAATTTTTAAATACTTTGTTTTAATTTTTTAATAGGAATAGATTATTCAAATAGCAAATAACACAGAAGACTTTGCAACAAAACGTCTCTCAATGCCCATTCATTTCATCTCTCTAAGTAAAGTCATTGCAATTATTATAATAATCTTTATTTCAGTTTCTTAAGTGTTTTCTGAGAGTTATTGATGAGTTTACAGGAATACAAGCACCATTTACATTTTATAATTCTATTTTTAATCATTTTCATTTTTGCCAATCTAATAGGAGAAAATAGACTTCTCTCTCATTTTTATTTTTCATTTTCTTTTTCATGTTTGGAGGGTAAACTATCTTTTCAAGTATTTATGAGGTACTTGAATTTACTTCTCTCTGAGTTATTCTCAGCTTACATTCCCCATCATTATATATTTATTCAGTGACCCTAAGAATCAATACGCAGGTATTAAAGCATATATATATTTTTTAAAAATCTGTACCCTCTTCTTATTATCTGTATTAAATGAGACCTTGAAAATCTAGGTGCAGACTTCTTAATGAAAAAGAGAGAGGGGATAAAAAAAAAAAAAAAAACTGGAATAATAATAGGCCAAGCCAGTAGATTTTTTTCAAGGTAAAGATTTCTTTATAAATAGAAGTTTTATCATTAACATCTCATACATAAAGCTGCTGTAGTTTTTCCTATTGCATAATGTATTTTTTCTAATATATTTTTGTCTAAAAGGAAGACAACAACTCAAAATTAAAGCTGAAGCTTATTGCCTCAAGGCCCCTGAGTCGCGTAACATCATTTGGCTTCACTTATCTTTGCAGCTAATAATTTAAGATGATAAAATAGAAGGTTGAGATAAATTATAATATTATCATCATAATAATAATTTTATTTATGCAATAAATAACTAAATAAAAATAAATAATTTATTTATGCAAATCAGGGGATATACTGATGTCTTTCAGAAACTTTGGTAAAGTGTGGCAGATTATTCATTATATATTCCCAAATCCTTTCTTCTCATTTTGTCTTCTAAGACATGCTTGTTCAAAGGTAGATATCCTTGGTCTCAGGAAATGTAGTCCTTTCTTTGGCCCCAGAGGCCAAATCCTGACCAGTCCAAACTTAATGTCATCTCAGTCTCTTTCTCTGTGGCAGAACTGTCCATGGTGATGGAAGAAGAGTGCCCTGGTGGGCTTCTGAGGGTTCATCCCCCAGTTACAGGAGAATAATTCTAGTGCCACCTTTTTCACTTCTTTCTTATTTTCGATCATTTTTGTTTTTGCCCATGGAACAAGAGAAAATAGTATTCTGTCTCATTTTTATTTTTCATTTGTTTTTTCATGTGTGCTAAACTATCTTTTCAGATATTTATGAGATAATTGAACTTACTTCCCTTTGAGTTATTCTCATATCCTTTGTGGATTTTCAATATACTGTGTGTATATTCAATCACACCTTGAACTAGGTATGATTCTTGAAGTTGTGGTAGCCAACTTGCACTCTGAGGGAAGAGCCCTGACGATTACAAACCAGTATTATGGTCACAAAGATAGCATTGTGGATCTCCTGAATTAATCACTATTTGCCAGTAGGTGTGGGAAAGAATCATTATGGAGCATAATACGACTCCAAGGAATATACCTGTGCTTCTTTTTAACTTGATACATTACCTTATTGAAGCGTATAGAACTGGTAGATCTATTAATAAAACATTTCAAATAGTGAATTATACAGTCTTCAAAAATGTGTTGACAACCCTACTGTAGATTCTTTTTTTCTTAATTTAACATTTTGTTAAAACATAACTATATACATTGATAGGGTACAATGTCATGATTTAATCTAAAATGTGGAATGCCTAAATCAAACTGATTAACATAATCATCACCTCACTTATTTTTTGTGGTAAGA
>CAUYPK010083476.1:0-34696 GCA_963574355.1 Loris lydekkerianus | reverse complement strand
CGCGGGTCACGGAGCTCGGGGTCGAGGCCGGCTCTGCGCTCACGCTGCCCGGCACGGCGACGCCTCAGCCCCGCGGGGTCGCCGAGGCGTGTGCGGCAGGGCGTGCGGCTCCCCCCGCGTGCTGGCGAACGGTGGTACAGTTCGCCGGGGATATCGCGCGCCGCTGTCGCCGCCGGAGCCCGCCAGGGATGCCGCTGCTGCCGGGACGGCGGTGCAGGGTCCCGCTCGCCCCACAGCCAGAGAGGAAAAGGGACGCGCGGGCCAGAGGCTCTGGAGAGAGTGCTCGACTAGCGGCGGCGCGTGCAGCTCGTTGCTCAGCTTCTTATTGGAGGATCGATCCAACACGGCAGAATGAGTGTTAAAATCTCCAACTATTATGGAGCTGGAGGAAATCCACAAATTCTTTGATACTCCTTTCAAGAGATGGAGTCCAGTTCCCCTCTTTTGAGTGTGAGTTATACTTAGTGATTCACTTCTAACAAACAAACTGAGGTGAAATGATAGTGTGTGACTTCAAGACTAGATTGTTAAGGAGGCATTGTGGCTTCCTCCTTGTTCTCTATTGAATCCCTCCCTTTTGGGGGAAGTCAGCTGGCATGTAAGGAGGATCCTCAAGCAGCTCTCTAGAAGCCACATGGGAGGAACTAAGGTCTCTTCCCCAATACCCATGGTGTCAGCCACCATGGAGTATATCTTCCAGACCCAGTCAAGCCTTCAGATGACTGCAGCATCATGAGAGACGATAAGTTAGAACCAGTGACCCTGGAAATGTTGCATGACCTCTCTTTGAGCTTGTTTTCTCATTTGAAAAATAAGGATAAGAACTGAGTCCATCTATAGAAGTGCTGAGGGTAACACAAGTTAATTAATGGGATAGATGGTGTTAAAGGCCCTCCATTCTTCATGTCCCTGTATTCATGGCTTTGGCTGTGTGTCTCTGCAGTGGCCTCACACTCTAGGTATGGTGTGTTTCCCCACCTCTTGACTCTGGGTTTTGACACATGACTTGTGTTGGCCAACAGAATGAGGTGGAAGTGAGAAGCATTACACTAGTTAATTACCAAGGAAACTGAGGTATAGAGAGATTAGAAAACCTGTCTTAGGTCACATAGCTAAGAAGAGCAGAGACAGAATTAGAACCCACTTGCTCCTTCCACAGAATTGACAGAATACCAAGTGGATACATGGAACAGTTCTAAGCACTGGAGATACAACACTGAAGAAAATAGGAAAAATCCTTGCCTTCTCAGCAATTCTTTCTAGTGAGTACAGAGTATAGACTGCATGCTTGTAGCCTCTAGTTTACACTGGGCATGGGCCTGTCCGCTACACAGTCCCACACACACTCTTAGGGATCACTTAAATCTGAGATACAGCAAAACACCTGTACTAACAAAATCCTTGATCCCAAATGGTCACATATCCCCATAACCTCACATATATACAAACACCAACAGACACACACACACACACGACCAGGCACTGTCAATACTTGACAGACGATACCCAGTGTCACGTGGCATGCAGGTACTAGTCACTGCAACAAAATTACACACACACAAACACCCCTTGGGAGACAACTTCAGACACATACAAAATCCTGTACATAAACCCTCACATCAAGTTTCCCCCTCTGTCACATCCCCTTTTGTAGGTGGAAGAGCACACATATTCACACACATACACAGGCTTTTCATTCACAAACAAAATCTTAAAATTTAAGCCAAATGGGACAGAGACACACTCAGTTACAGACACACCTGCAGATGAACACACATTCATACACAAACTCACCTACAGAGTTTAGAAACAATGGTACAATGCACTTCTCACACCACCCATTTCATTGTTAGTCTCACACATACATAAAACATGCATGAAATAAGACACAAAATCACAACCATGCATAAACTAAATGACACACACACTACATACCCTCATACCACATGAGTTTCTGCTCAATCACAGACACACCCAAATAGATAATCACACATCAAAGTCCCCTTCAGACAGTCACACAGGGACACACAAAATCACAAACTATGCACCCTCATCACACACAAATTTCCACTCACTCATGGACACACGAAATCGCACTGGGAGAAAGATACACAAAGACATTCAACATCACCTCTATAATCTCATGAATTAAATCATTCATATTCCCACTTAAGTTACACTGACACATAAGTTGAACTAACACAATCACACACTGACAGCAAAATACCATACTCACCCAATACCATTATGGAGCCCCACAAGTCACGTTCATGACCTACAAGCCTCAAGAGCCACTCCAGCTTGCTGCCTCCCCCACGGGTAGCCCACTCACACCTCCTCGTTTACTCCAACACACCCTTTCTTTAGCAAACTTCACACCCACCTGCACACTTGCTAGAACATTCTCACGATTCCCACGTACTCACACCTGCACGCCCTCACACCGTCCCTTGTACAACCATCCACGCACGCTGTCACGTGTTTACTCACACACACCCGCCCCCATACCTGCTCACTAATACAGTTACGCGCTCACCTGTGCACACACAAGCACACGCACGCACACCACACTGCCATTCTCTGCCGGCTGACCAGCGACGCACGCATTTTCCGCGCTAACCTGAACCGAAGCGGAATGCGCTCGAGGCGCATGGGCGCCAGGCACTCTGGGCGTTGCAGTCTGGACACAGATGCTCAGGCGCACTACCTTCTGGAGGCCGGACCTGCCCTCCGGAAATTAACGTCCTTGTCCCAAGCGCTGGGGAATTACGTGCAGTGGGGGGCCTTCGAATAGTGATTAGGCCTCTGAAAGCGAGAGCGCAGGGTCTGAGGGAGGACTGGGGCGAGGGGCGAAGCCCTTAGAGAGCGGCTATAAAGGGTCTTTACAAAGAACTTGGAGCGAAACTTAGAGGCTGCCCCATCCCGCCTTGCGGGTCGGGGGAAGCTGGCTGGGGAGGAGCGAGGGCGGAGACTCCGGGCCATTGGGAGGTGAGGCTGCAGAGCTGGGGATGAAGGACGCTGAGGGGATATGCGTGAGGGGCCGACAGAGCGTGGCGGTTGAAGGCCCTACAGGCCACGTCGGAGTCTGTTTTATTGATGGGGTATTATGGTTTAATTGACCTCATTGTAACAAAACCCGTGACTTCTAGGGAGAAGGTGGGTCTGGGGCAACAAGAGTTAAAGGAGACGGGGGGGCTCATGCCTGTAATCCCAGCACTCTGGGAGGCCGAGTCTGGAGGATCCCTTGAGCTCAGGAGATTTTGAGACCCGCTTGGACAACATGGCGGGAAAGATCCCATTTCTACTAAAAATAGAAAAACTAGCCAGGCGTGGTGGTGGGCACCTGCAATCCCAGCTACTGGGGAGGCTGAGAAAGGAAGATTGTTTGAGCCCAGGAGTTAGAGATTGGTGTGAGCTAGGTTGAGGCCACTAAACTCTAGCCAGGTGACAGAGTGAGACTCTGCCTGAAAAAAAGTAAAAGTTAAGGGAGGAGGCTGTCGCCATGGTTTCTGGAGATGGCAGACCCAGTGCTTTGGCCCTGGGAATGGTGTGAAGTGGCTGGATTTGGAACATACATTGAGAGTGACTGACAAGGCTCATGGACACAACAGATGAAGAAGGTGGCAGTGCCTGCCCAGTTTTGGCCTTGAGCGATTGATGGATGTTAATGTTGCTGACCATTGAAAGCTGAGAGGGGCACTGGTATGGGGGAATAATAAAGAGCTGTATTTTGGAAGTGTTAAGTTTGAAATATCTGCTACATATTCATTCAACCTGATGCAACAACAGTTTATTCACTAAACAATCCTTTATTTAGTCACTGCTATGTGCAAAGTGTTTGGTCCTGGGTGAACTGTGTGCTGGGGGAGGCCAGTACTAAAACTGGCCACAAGAGCCAATTTTCAAGTATCTAGGAATGTAGAAAGTAGGTTGTTAAACTATTGGTAGCTTGACATTGGTGGCTAATTGATGTTAAATTAGTGGCCTGGATAATGGTAAACAAGCAGATATAATCCCTACTGTCATCACTCTAGTGTTGGGGAGAGATTTTAAACATGTAATTATACCAATTAATAAAAATTGCAATGCATATTTTGGACAACTGAGTGCTGAAAGAGAATAAAAAGGAAAATGACCTAGGTTGGCCAACAGGGGAAATCAGCAAGTGACATTTGAATTGTGGTCTGAAGGCCGAGGAGCACATTTGAACTGGGGAATCAGGATTTTTTTTTTTTTTTTGGGAAACAGAGCCTCAAGCCGTCACCCTAGGCAGAGTGCGGTGGCATCACAGCTCACAGCAACCTCCAACTCCTGGGCTCAAGTGAGTCTCCTCCCTCCGCCTGCCAAGTAGCTGGGACTTAAGGCTCCCACCACAACGCCCGGCTATTTTTTTTAGTTGCAGCCATCATTGTTGTTTGGCGGGCCCAAGCTGGATTCGAACCTGCCAGCTTAGGTGTATGTGGCTGGTGCCTTAGTCGCTTGAGCCACAGTTGCCGAGCTGGAAATCAGGATGTTTTATTGATGGGGTATCATGGTTTAACTGAGTGTCTTTTTCTTAGTGGAAAGAAATAATAATGGGGTGTCTTCCAATCAGTAGTGTTTTAGGTTTAATAGTATTCATCTGAATAGGGAAGGAATGTTTGAATGAGGTTTTTAGAGGCCCTAGATCCCATGTAGGTGTTACAGAAATGATTGTAGGAAGGTTAGGAAATCACCAGATAGTCAGGGATCCCCACCTAGTTTACACCAGAATAGCTCTGGGTTTTGTTGCTCTGTTTCACGTTTGCTTGCTCAGAAAAATACATACTGAATACCTAGTATGTGCCAGGCACTACATTATGCACAGGGGACATAGCATTGAAAACAGACCCCGGTCCTCATAAGGATTATGAATAAGGGTGGGTGGTTGGGGCAGAACAAAGAAACAAAATAATTTAGGTAATTTCAGAAGGGTGGTAAATGCAATGGAGTAAATAAAACAGGAGGAGGGGATTGAGAGTGAGCTAAAGGGGACCTGTTCTAGGTGGGAGGACCAAGAAATGGTTCTCTGAGGAGGTGACATAGGAGCTGACACCTACAACATGAGAAGGAGCAGGACACTCAAGGACGGACTTGTGTGATACACCAAGCATTGAGTGTTTTTAGTCTCAGAAAATAGGCATCAGGGACATAGGAGAGGTGACAGCCCATCACCTTGAGGTCAAATCACATGTTCCTCCTGTGGAGGGGATTATGCAAGGCTTTGAGCATTGGTAGTCACCTTTGGGTGTGTCTGCCACACCACAGTAATTACCAAAGACTTCTGATCTAACTGGCTGATCACATGCTCCTTTCTTCTCTTTTTGGTCAATTTATGGATCTCCCATGGGTTATGCCTTTGATCAAATGGTGTTCCCATGTACAGTGGGACTGTTCAATCCTCGAAGATATGTTGGTAACACTACAACCAACTCCTAAAACTTCTAAAAATGTTCAATAAGAAAAGCTTTTTTAAAGCCTTAGAGACATATAATCCAATCTCAGTCATTAAAAAATAGAATCCTGGGGCAGCACCTGTGGCTCAAAGGAGTAGTGCACTGGCCCCACATGCCAGAGGTAGCAGGTTCAAACCCAGTCCCCACCAACAACTGAAAAAAAAAAAAAAAAATAGAATCCCAAGTAGTTCTGGAATAAAAATACCAAGTCTTTCTCAACTCTTTTAACTTTGGGTAAATTGCCTAACCTAACTTACCTGAATTTTATTTTTCTTATCTGCAAAGTGAGAATTATAACTACCTCACAGAGGTGTTTTGAATATTAGAGATAAGGTATGCAAAGTGATAATTATATAAATTGTCAGTACCACTAAACATTAGCACAGGTGGCCTGGGGAAAAGGGAAGAATTAGAGGCATGATGGTAGTATAGAATGAAAAGATAAACGGTGGGGCTTGGTGCCCTTGGTGCCCGTACCTCAGTGAGTAGGGCGTCAGCCACATACACTGAGGCTGATGGGTTCGAGCCCGGTTAAGGCCTGCTAAACAACAATGACAACTGCAACCAAAAACAAATAGCTGGGCATTGTGACGGGCACCTGTAGTCCCAGCTACTTGGGAGGTTGAGGCAATAGAATCAATTAAGCCCAAGAGTTTGAGGTTGTTGTGAGCTGTGACACCTCAGCGCTCTACCGAGGGTGACATAGTGAGACTCTGTCTCAAAAAAAAAAAAAAGATAAATGGTGGCTCATCAAGAGATCAGATGGGGAGTGATTAAAATTCGTAAATAACATTCTCTCCTTTCTGGAATTTTATCTGGGCACCCAGGTAGAGACAACATTTCCCAGCCTCCTTTGCAATTCTGTGTGACTATGTAAATAAGCTCTGGCCAATGGGGTGTTAGCACAAATAAAGTAAACTACTTCCCGGTCACATCTTAACAGCACTGTTGCTTGCCCTCCATTTCCTTTATCCTTCCTGCAGCTGGATTGTGAATGAGCTGCTAGTGATGAAGCTCTTGCCACATAAACAAGGAAACATCAGGGGATGATAGAGCAAAGAGATAGAAGGAAACTAGTCTTTGGATGGCTTTGTGGTATAGGAACACCCAGGATCACCTTCAGATGCAAATGTTTACACATACAAAAAAAAAAAAAAAAGGCTTCTTTAAGCCACTATTACTTGGTCTCTGTTAAAACATCTAAATCAAAAATACAACTAATACAGTGCTTTCTGTCAGAGAAACATTATAGAAAGACAAAAGTACCCTTGGCATTCCCATAGAAAGTAGCCACATGCAGACTACAAGCCATCTCTTTACAAGTCCACTATGGCCTATTTTCCATCTGGAATAGATGCTACTGCTTCTGATGAAGTCATTGGCTTGAATTTAGGACAGATATTATGTGAAAAATTTGTACAACCAAACATTAGAGTTGCACTGGACAGAGTAAGTACCTCTGCTTGGGAGAGGCCCAGAAATTGAGGCAAACTGAGAGGAGGGTCTCCTGCTGGATTTGTGCTCCAGAGCATAGAGTTGTTGAGTGGGCTCTTAAGTAGAATGACACACCCTATTTATTCACCCCCTCTCTTTTGATCTTCCCCTGTGTACATACAGTACTATTTGACTAAATTAAGTGCACATTGAACGTGTCTCCATTTTATCTAAAGATCCATTGAGGACCATCTGCATAACTCATTATTATCTAACTTTTTTGACAACCCTGGCTACAGGTGTGTTTCTGGTTGTTTCTGGAGGCATTAATACCTCCATCATGATCACAAGGAAAATCCCGGGAAGGTGGATTTCTGGGTCCCTCCCACATCCAGATGCTAGGTCCTAAGATGATATCTAAAGGTAGAGCTTCTGCAGAGCTCCCTGCATGTCCTTGTTCCTCAGGCTATAATAAGTGGATTCAGGGTGGGTATGAGGACAGAGTAGAAGACAGCAGCCAAAAACGCCTTTCCAGCGAGGAGTAGTAAGTGGTGGACCTCATGTAGGCAGAACTGCCAGTGCCTTAAAACAGGAGCACTGTGGCCAGGTGGGAAGAACATGTGGAGAAGGCCTTCTGGCGGCCAGCTGTTGAACGGATCTGAAACACCGTATTGAAGATGCAGATATAAGAGAGGACAGTGAGGGCAAAGCAGCTCATGATGACGCAGCCGCTAACTGCAAATCCAGCAGCCTTGTGGGCATCCATGTTGGCACATGCTAGACGCATGAGTGGGGAGATGTCACAGAAGAATTCAATCACATTGGGGCCACAGAAGGACAGGGAGAAGGTGTTGGCTGTGTGGAAGGTGGAGAAGAGGAGCCCACTGCCCCAGGTCACCACCACCATGGAGATAAAAAATCTGGGGATTCATGGCTCCCCATACACCAGGGGCTTGTAGATGGCCAGACAGCGATCATAAGCCATAGAGGTGATAAGAAAACATTCTGTGGATCCAAAGCAAACAAAAGCAAAGAGTTGGGATGCACATGCAGGGAGGGAAATCTCCCCAGAGTCCACCATGGTGGCCACCAGGGCCTGGGACAGGGTGGTAGATATGGAACAGATATCTACCAGGGAGAGATGTTTGAGGAAAGAAGTACATGGGAGTGTGCAGGTGGACATCGACTGTCACTGCCACCACGATGGAGACATTCCCCCAGACTGCAGTCAGATATATGAAGAGGAAGGCACCCACACTCAGGAGCTGTAACTCAAGGACAGCAGAGAAGCGCCAGAGGATGAATACAGATACTGCTGTGAAATTGGTCATGTTCTGTCTTTGGAAAATCTCCTGAACTAGACAGGATGTTCAAGAAGTGATACCAGAGGAGAATAATGCAACAATAACAATGACTTACGAGGGAAAGGTAAAAATGTAGGGTGAGCTGAGTCTGGAAAGGGTGCTCAAATAGCTCTTCATTAAACACCCATGCTTTATTTGTCTCCCATAGTGATCTCAAGCTCAGATACCTACAGGGAATCTAGCTGTCAAGCAACAGGAAATGGTGGGATGTTCTGTCCAAATGAGGCAGCTGCAGTAGGCTCTTTCCAACTATTGTTGGTGGATGAAACATTGCCACATTCTCTGAAATTTCTCAAAAGAAAGCAGAATTCCAGATTTTAAATGTGAAACTTCCTGACTTTCACATATTTTCAGTTAATTCAAATTTATAGCACTGTACATATCAAAGGGGCTCCTAGTTTAACACTTTTGATCTCATCATCCATATTGCTACATAACTCTATAGCATCTTAGTGTGCATCTTGAGGCCTTTTTTTTTTTTTTTTGCAATTTGTGGCTGGGACAGGGTCTGAACCCGCCACCTCCGGTATATGGGGCTGGTGCCCTACTCCTTGAGTCACAGGCGCCACCCCATCTTGAGGCCTTCTAATGATTTATTTCCCGCCATGCCATGGACTATGAGCCCTGAGTGCAGTGACCATTTCTTACTCCTCTCTTTATTTCCCAGCATCTAGTGTAGAAGTAGTGCAAAAAAGCAATGCTTAAGAAGATTTTTGCAACCAAATGGTCTGAGTTTGGGTTATGGGTAACCTTGGACAAATACCTTGATCTCGGCTCGGTGCCCATAGGTAGGTGGTTAGGGTGCTGGCCACATACTGGGGCTGGCAGGTTTGAACCCAGCCTGGGCCTGCTGAAAACAACAATGACAACTACAACAACAACAAAAAAAAATAGCCAGGTGTTGTGGGCATCTGTAGTCCCAGCTACTTGGGAGGCTGAGGCAAAAGAATCACTTAAGCCCTAGAGTTTGAGGTTGCTGTGAGCTGTGACACTAAGGCACTCTACAGAGGGCAACATAGTGAGAATTTGTCTCAAAAAAAAAAAAACCTGATCTCTCCAAGCTTCAGTTTCCTCCTCTGTAAAATAGTCACATGAAGTAATGAAGGAAACATGCTTAAAAAAAGAGTAAGTATTGGTGGTGCCTGTGGCTCAAAGGAGTAGGGCACCAGCCCCATATGCTGGAGGTGGTGGGTTCAAACCCAGCCCTGGCCAAAAACTGCAAAACAAATAAATAAAAATAAAAAAGAGTAAGTACATGGTAAGCTTTCATTAAAGGATTAAAGGTTAGCAATTATTGTTATATGTGTTTCCTTTCCTCTTTCCATTATTGTCAATAGACTGCTGGGATTATGTAGCAAAATACACATGAAAGTATATATTTTAACTTATTAATGTAAAAGTATTACTCTTTTTTCCCCATCACACTCCACCAGCCCCATGCCATTTTCATTTCTGTTGCTTTTGTTTGAAAAACAGAGCTGGCCCTCGCAGCTGGGAGCTGGCCTGGCACACACAGCTGCATCTTGTTGCTCTTGGGTGGCACATAACTTCGCTCTGGTAGGCAGAATAATCACCCCTCCAAAAATGGTTCACATCTTGATCTCTGAAACCTGTGAATTTGTTACCTTGTATGTCAGATGTGATTAAGTTATGGTTTTAAAAATTGAGAAAATACCCCAAATTATCAAGGTTTTATGGGATGAATTATGTTCCCCCTAAAAAAGACATGTTGAAGTTTTCACCCTCAATACTTCAGAATATAACCTTATTTTTGAAATAGGATCATGACAGATGTAATTGATACATTAAGATGAGGTCATGCTGTAATAGGATAGGCTCCTAAGATTATCGGTTCTATCTCCAAATACAGTCACATTGGGGGTTAGGCTTTAACATATGAATTGGGGGGGGCAATTTTGTCCATGACAATTAACATCTCCCATGGTCCCCCAGTTTAGGTGTTCACCTTCAGCATCATCTCATCTACTGCCCCCCCCATAGAATGCAATGGCCATTTGTTGTTTGTCTGCTGAGCATCTGCTTCACTTTTCTATATTAACATCACCTTGATGTTCCTGTCAAGACCCTTATTTCCTGTTCCTGTGGTGACTCTCACTTCCTGTTCCTGCAGAGACCATCACTTTCTATACTCAGACATGTGGTTTGCAGACAGACTGACTTTATTACCCTTGGCACCAAGAGGGGACTCACATTACTTGGGCTTGAAACATACAGAGTATACTGAATGTGGTTAGTTCAGTATTCAGTGGTTAGTTTGGGGTGGACACCTGCATGGCCAGGCCAATGACATGCAATTCTTAGACTTTGGATGGTTCTATTGGGAATGTGAAGCTCTCTGTAAACTAGTTGAAGTTCATCCTGGAGCTTTTGGATGTCATCTTGACACAACATGACTAACAAACAATGCCAACACAGAGATGCGCAGAAGCAACAAAAGGAAAGAGACAAATGCCTGATGACATCAAGATAGCAACTGGCTCCAGCATTATCTGAAGTTCTACGTATCAGTGGAACCTCCTTGGATTTCTGTTCCCATAACCAAAAGGGTCCTGACTAACCATCCACAGACCCAGAAAATCTCCACCTTCAGGTCAACAATCATACTTTTTTCTTTGTTCCACAATGAAGCAGCCAAAATCAACTGAAAGAAAATCACGTCACTGGGGAGGTAAGAGCTGTGACTTTAAATTCTACCTTGCCAGTCATTAACACACAATTCTTGGGGGTGTATATGTCAACTTCTGTAAACAAAGCCTTATTCATTTAAAACAGTACATAAATGACCTCATTCATCTAGAATCAGGAAGGAATAAGATGTATTTCACAGAAAAAAAATTAAATTTAACTGAAGACTTAGAATTTATATTTTAATGGATATTACACATGGTTTCCTCTATTTTTTTTAGTAAACTTTATGGCTCGGTGCCTGTAGCTCAAGCAGCTAGGGCACCAGCCACATACATTGGAGCTGGCGGGTTCAAATCCAGCCCAGGCCTGCCAAACAACAATAACAACTACAGCCAAAAAATAGCTTGGCATTGTGGCGAGCGCCTGTAGTCCCAGCTACTTGGGAGGCTGAGGCAAGAGAATCACTTAAGCCCAAGAGTTTGAGGTTGCTATGAGTTGTGACGCGGCAGCAACTCTACCCAGGGTGACAGCTTGACACTGTCTCAAGATAAATAAATAAATGTAAACTTTAAGTGGAAGCATAAACTAAAGAGAAAGGAACATGTTGTAAATGGCTGTTGATTTAAATTCTTTTCACATTCTGTATGTGACCCTCCCATTGAGAGGTGGGGCTTATTTCCCCTTCTCTTGAATCACTGCTGGCTCTGGAGCTGGCTTTGACCAATAGGATATAGCAAAAATGATGTTCTGGGACTTCTATGTCCATTTCTTAAGGGTATTGGAAGCTTCTATTTTCTGCTTATTGAAACCCACCTATCATGTTCTAAGAAGCCCAAGCCACAGGAGAGAGGCCATGTGGAGGAGACCTGAGCTGTCCTGGTGTGTTGTTCCAGCTGAAACTCCCAGCCAACTGACTACCTCCACTACCATCCATCTTCATACTCCATCTTGGACATTTCAGCCTGATGGAGTCTTCAACTCTGGTTGGCATCTTGTGAAGCCAAAGAATAAACCCAATGATCCCAGCCAATCAAAGGCTTGTGAAATATAATTATATATCCTTTTTAAAATTACCATAGTTATCATTTTTAACTGTACAATTCAGTGGTGTTAAATGTATTCACATTGTTGTGTAACCATCCCTACCATCCATCTCCAGGACTTTCTCGGAAAACTGAAACTCTGCACCCCTTAAATAATAACTCTCCATTCCTACTCCCCCAGACTTTGACAATTACCTTCCTACTTTGTTTCTATGTACTTGACTACGCCAGGTACCTCATTTAAGTGAAATTCGGCAGTATTTTTCTTTTTGTGACTTGCTTATTTAACTTAGCATACTATCCTCAGGGCTCACCATGTTATAGCATGAGTCAGAATTTCCTAATAATAATAATACAATTATATTATATGTAGGTGTCACGTTTTATTTATTCATTCCTGCCTTGATGGACACTTAGGTTACTTTTACCATTTGGCTATGCTGAATAATGCTGCAATGAATGTAGAAGTGCAAATGTGATGTCCTTCAAGACTCTGCTCTTAATTCTTTTGAGTATATACCAAGAAGTGGAATTGCTGGATGATACTGTAATTCAATTTTGAATTTTTGGAGGAACTGCTGTGCTGTTTTCCACAGTGGCTGCATCATTTTGCATTCCCATCAGCAATATACAAGAAAGGATTCCAATTTTGCCACACATTCACCAACACTAGCTATTCTATTTTATTAATAGCCATTCTAATGGATGGGAGGTATATCTCATTGTGGTTCATCCTTGGAGGAGGGAAGGCCCCTTCTCTTGAGGGTTTATTCTTGCATGCCTGCTCACCTCACCCAGGACCTCTGTGACAGGAAGAAACATCCACATCCTAATCCCCAAAACTTGTGAAATATATTTCATTACCTGGCAAAGGGAAATTAAGGTTGCAGATGGGATTTTTCTTCATTTCTAAATATTATTCTTTTGATTTCTTCTTCATACAAGAATGTGGTGATATAAGACACCCCTTTTAAATCTTATTTTTAATAACAATTTCTCTAATCATTTCATATTAAATGTAATAGTATATCTTTCATAGATTCCGTTTAATTATAAAGGGGTGTGGGACTATGGTTTGTGTCTCTGGTGTCTCTAAATTGCTGATCTGAAGGAGATGATTCTGTATTATCCATGTTGGCCCAATGTGATCACAAAGGTCCTTAAAAGTAGAAAAAGAGGGGCAGGTAAGTAGCCAGAGTGATGCGACCTGAGAAAGAACCTGGAATGCGGGTGCCTGAAAGCTGGAAAAGGCGAAGAGAGGATCCCCTCAGGGGCGGGGAGGAGGAGCCCTGCCCACCACTTCGGATTTAGCCCAGTGACACCCATCTTAGACTTTGGATATCTAGAACCATAAGATAATAATCGCGTGCTGGTTTAGGAGACAATATTGTAATTTCTTGTTACAGCTGCCGTAAGACATGAGCACGGCCTCCGACTTCTCCCCCTATTATCCTTATTATCCTGCTGCCTCCTGTCTGCTTCACGGAGATGCGGAGCCTCCCCCAGCAAACTGAAAACACAGGGGGAAAGGGGGACAGAACCGCAAATCACCCTTCTTCTTCCTCATGGGATTCCTGAGAAAAACCACCATGACTGTGTTGTCACGAGTGGGGCACAGCCAGGGCCGCCCACGCTTGTGCAGGGTCTCACTTCTTTCCCGCACCCCTGCTTGCGAAGATGCCACAGCCTACTTCTGCTCAGCGCTTTCTGGAACCTCTGCGCGAGTTTGTCCTGCCCCCAAGCTGAAATGCCGCGAACCTGATGTTCTGTTTCGTTAAAAATACATCTCAGCGGGTTGCGCTTGTAGCTCAGTGACTAGGGCGCCGGCCCCATATACTGAGGGTGGCGGGTTCAAGTCCTGCCCCGGCCAACCTGCAACAACAAAAAAATAGCTGGGCGTTGTGGCAGGTACCTGTAGTGCCAGCTACTCCAAAGGCTGAGGCAAGAGAATCGCCTAAGCCCAAGAGCTGGAGGTTGCTGTGAGCTGTAACGCCACAGCACTCTACCGAGGGCGACAAAGTGAGACTCTGTCTCTTAAAAAAAAAAAAAAAAAATACATCTCACCTGGGCAACAAGTGATGTGCTCCACTCACCGCTGAAACCGCCTTACGCGGTCCCCACTGTCCACTGACTGCCCTCCCGTGCTTTCCTTTCTCATCTTCAAGGTGAAGAGCTTACAAAGCCATTTCCAACTTACTCCTCTGGGATCTTCCGGTGCCCCCGCGGCATCGGGAGCACACCTTCCCAGCCCCGCTCCTTCAGCCGGAGCCAGTTCCAAGTTTATGAAATCGTTACTGGATTATCTCCTCAGCTCTCTTCTAATGACAGAGTCTCCAGGGTTGTTACCTACAACTGGGAGGCAGCTTGTGCCACGGTGCACGTTGGACTGTGCTGGGAGGCCACCTAGAGCCAAGCCCCAGCCCTGCTGCCATTTGCTTGCTGTGTGATCTCAAATGGATTACTTAACCTCTTTGTGCTTTCTTTGTTGTTGTCGTTTGTTTTTGTCTTTTGTTTTTGTCTGCAACGTGCAGGACTAGCTTGGCCCCTCTGGTGAGGTTGTCATGAAGATTATAGGAGATTAGCATAATGCATACAGAAAATTCTGTGAATCTGTATTCCTGCAAATCTCTGAGCCTTGGTTTCTGAGAACTGCCTGGGGTCACCCCTTATGGCCACAAAACAGCAGTACCACAAACATCAATGTGAAGCCATTGGAGATGGCCAGAACCCTGTGGGGGGCTCTTTGTCCCACTGGCAAGTGAGTTCCACAGAAGCATTGCTTCTGGGGGTGGATGAGATTTTAGAAGCTGCCCCATCCCGAAGACTGCACATTCTCTGTGACATTTCCAACTTAGTCCTATCCCAGGTACATGCCACTCTCCATAGTGGGTGTCAGCCAGGGACTGCGTGTCTGCTCAGGGGACATGACAAGGTCATCAAGGCTTGGGAGGATGCTCCTGCCATCTGGTGAGCAGAGGGCAGAGATTCTGCTGAGCCCCCAGCAGAGAGTCCCCAACCCCATTGTCACTGGCATAGACAGCAAGAAGCCCTGACTTGGAGGCTCTTCTGGCACCTCTGACTGAATCACCTCCAGAAAACTCAGCAAGATTGCGCCAGGGAGGGGCCACCTCAGAGAGTGCTACTGGGCCAAAGCTGAAAGTCCTCCTTTTGCTTTTCTGCACTCTATTTTTTTGCCATGTTCATATAGGGCTGAAACAGAAGCCACCATTTATCAAGCCTTGGCTGCACCCTGTGCCAAATCCTCCCCATGAAACCCTTCACTAATCCCTCACACCAACCCAAAGAGTCTGGCATGATTAACTGCATTCAGCAGAGACCACACTGAAGCTGAGGAAGGTGAACTCAAATAGCACAGATGGCAGAGGGGGGATGGCAGCCCCATGGTTCTCACCCACAGCCCCATCTTGGTGGGACTTCTGCTGGCTGTCTCAGGATTCAAACAACAAAATCACACTTTCCGTTCTGTGGCACTTGTCTGTTTATTTACTATTATATTTTCCCCATGCATGACTGGTGGGAACACACCTAGATGCAAACTCTGAAAAACCAGCACAGGGAAATCAAGGTGCAGCCCCGAAATGCTCCTCACCTTGTTGTTGGTAGTGAAATGCTAAGCAAGCCTCAGGCCCATCTATAGGAAACAACTTGATTGTGGGACACTCCACAGTAGGGTATTATAAAACCATTGAGCGGAGGGGGCAGCCCTGAGTTCAGGTATGAGAGGATAAACATAAAGAAAAGCAAAAAGTGGCCGGGCGTGGTGGCTCACGTCTGTAATCCTAGCACTCTGGGAGGCCGAGGTGGGTGGATTACCTGAGCTCATGGGTTTGAGACCAACCTGAGCCAGAGCGAGACCCCATCTCTAAAAAAAGCCGGGCGTTTTGGCAGGTGCCTATAGTCCCTGCTATTCAGGAGGCTGAAGTAGGAGAATTGCTTCAGCCCCACAGTTTGAGGTTGCTGCAAGTTATGATGCCACAGCACTGTACTAAGGGTGACAAAGTGAGACTCTGTCTCAAAAAAAAAAAAAAAAAGAAAAGAAAAGAAAATAAAAGAAAAGAAAGAAAGAGAAGAAAAGAAAAAAGTGCCCAGTACCCATGGTTGATGTGATGTGAAAACATGTCCAGGGCACCACTGACACATGCCCAGAAAATGGGTAAGTGTGGTCTCTCTGGAGAGTACTCAGACAGAGAAATGACTTGGATTTCTCAAACTGTACATGTACTGCCTATTCACAGAAACAGTGAAATCGTGTCAGTGGAAGGGTGGTCTCTAGATGTGATCTCAATGGATTCTCAAATGTCTAAAGCACGCACTGTTAATGTTCCCATTTCACAGATGAGGAAATTGAGATTCAGAGGGAGCAGCAGAACCAGACTCCAAACCTTTACTTGAGCTTTGAGTCCTTTGTGCTGATAATCAGTGTTTAGACATCACTTCCTAGGAGTCAGATACAGGTGTAAGAGCTTTTCATACAACCCAGGTAAATCCTCCTGACCACCCTACAGGGCGGGTACAACTTTATCATCCCTGTTTCACAGATAGAAAAACTGAGGTCCAGAAACGTTAAGTGCTTTGTTCAAGTTCTCATAACTAGTAAATGGCAGGGCTGGGGTCCAGGCCAAGTTGACTACCACTGCACCCTGAGGTTTGAACAACTGATCTCCCTGGTGTGAGATGGAAGCCACTTGGAAATTCAGAACAGCCCAACCTACCTGGCTACTGACTGCTGTCCTTCAGCAGTAGGTGAAGCTGAACCTCTTCATGGAGCCAGACTGAGCTGATGGAAGGCTATGATGAGATGTATGATTAAAATCCAAGCCAGGCCCTTGCCTGCTTTGGGACAAATTCCCACATTACAGCTGTGGCAATTAAAGTGCTGGGGATGAACCAGAGCTAACGGATTCTCTGAGGTTTGCTCTGAGCCATGGCATCTGCTCTTAACTATTTCTGTCTCATCTTCTTGGGAATTTTCCCAGCCTCACCTCTGGGGACCTTCTGTCCTATGATGGCCCTAACCTCTGAGAACAAGACTTTGACTTTGGGGGATCAGTTTTTCACCCCCTCCCCCCCCACACACATATTACACTCTGGCTACAGTGTTCTGGTGATATTAAACACCATCATAGTGTTATTGAAAATTATTAATATTAATATTCTTCTTCAACATGTGTTTTCTGCTTAACAACACATCTTGGAGATATTTCTGTTGAATAAATAGAGATCATAGGCGACAGTACATTTTTTTGACTGCTGCAGGAAGCCAAACTATGGACGAAAACTTAAGGTCCCATTCTCATGTTGATCGACTGTTAGAGTGTTTTCAACTCCCCCACACACACACAAGGATAATGGTCCTGCAGTTGGTGTCCTTGTACCTGTCTTGGGCATTTTATTTTAGAACTTTCAGAAAAAAGTTTTAATGAATTTCTTCATTTAAGTATGGCATAATGTTTAATTTTTCTCATTAGCTTGGAATTTTAGTGGCTCTTGTGAATGGGATCTGATTTTTCATGACATTTTCTGAATGACTATTGCTGGTATTCACACAAGCTACTGATCTTTTTGTGTGTGTGTGTGTGTGTGTGTGTGTGTATATGTATATATATATATATATTTTTTTTTTTTTTTTTTTTTAGACAGAGTCTCAATATGCAGCCCTCAATAGAGTGTCATAGCATCACAGCTCACAGCAACCTCAATTCTCTTAAGCAATTCTCTTGCCTCAGCCTCCCAAGTAGCTGGGACTACAGGTGCCTGCCACAACACCTGGCTATTTTTTGGTTGTAGGTGTTACTGTTGTTTGGCAGGCCTGGGCTTGGTTGGACCCACCAGCTCTGGTGTATGTGGCTGGTGCCCTAGCTGCTGAGCTACAGACACCAAGCCTGATCTTTGTATTTTGATATTGTATCTATCCATAAAGCAAACTGTACACTCTATTCATGTGACAGAATAGGTTCCATGAAAGTGAAACTGCTAAATCAAAGGTAATTCATATTTTAATTCTGAACAAGTATGCAAACTCAATATAACTATGTGTAAGAGTTTTTTGGGTTTTTTTTTCTTTTTTTTTGTCCATCTGGCCAATAGGAGGATATATTCTTCTTTTTTTTTCTTTCTTTCTTTTTTTTTTTGGCAGTTTTTGACCAGGGCCAGGTTTGAACTCGCCATCTCCGGTATATGGGGCCAGTGCCTTGCTCCTTTGAGGCACAGGCGCTGCCCTATTAGCCTTTTAAACATATGTCCTTCTGATGGCTCAAATTATCTCATTTTTGTTTTCTTTTCCATGGTTTCATAGAGATGCTGACTATCTTTTTTATGTGTTTGGCCATTTGTATCTATTCTTTTGGGAAATTCCTGTACATAAAGTTTTAAAACATTTTCTACTGGGCCTTTTGATTTTTCATATTGATTTGCAGGAATGTTTCTTATATATTATGGATATTAAGCTGTTTCATGAATTTTTTCCCGGTATATATTCTCCTGGAGCTCTGGTTTCCTTCTACATTCCAAAGACGTGTGTTAATTGGTAGGCCCACTATAAGGAGGTGAGGATGTGTGTGTGTGTGTGTGTGTGTGTGTGTGTGTGTGTGTGTGTGTGTGCCCTGCAATGAGATGACGGCTTGTCAGGGCTTGCCCTTACCTTATGCCCTAAGGAGCTGGGGTGGGCTCCAGCCACCTGAGATTCTGAACTACAATAACTGGGTAAATCATTAATCTTTCTTAAATGTAGGTAAAACTCACACATATTTCTTTTTTTCTTTTTTTTAGAGACAGCGTTTCACTTTATCGCCCATGGTAGAGTGCTGTGGCATCACACAGCTCACAGCAATCTCCAACTCCTGGGCTTAGGCGACTCTCTTGCCTCAGCCTCCTGAGTAGCTGGGACTACAGGCGCCTGCCACAACGCCCGGCTATTTTTTTGTTGCAGTTTGGTCGGGGCCAGGTTTGAACCTGCCACCCTTGGTATATGGGGCTGGTGCCCTGCCCACTGAGCCACAGGCGCTGCCTACTCACACATATTTCAATGTTTAACATTAGAGGTATTTGGGTCTTTATTTAGAAGTTTGGTGATGTTTTGAGGATCAGAAATATGCTGTAGAAACTTCACTCTTTATTCATGTCAGTTAGACTAGGGTAAAATTGGTTTCATTAGATATTCGTTTTTGTTTTTGTTTTTTTAGAGACAGAGTCTCACTTTATCGGTCTCGGAAGAGTGCTATGGCGTCACAGCTCACAGCAACCTCAAACTCCTGGGCTTACGCAATTCTCTTGCCTCAGCCTCCAGAGTAGTTGGGACTACAGGCACCTGGCAAAATGCCTGGCTATTTTTTATTGCACTTTGGCTGGGGCCGAGTTTGAACCCACCACCCTTGGTATACGTGGCTGGTGCCCTACCCACTGAACCATAGGTGCTGCCCTAGACATTTGTTTTGCTTGAAGTCACAGTTCCCAAGAACCTATAAATGACATTAAGACATTAAGACATTAAGTGCTCTCTTAATGTGTAGATGCATGTATTTTTGGTCCACATAAGAATTCTATGAGGTAGGTCCAAAAATAAGCCCATTTTACAGATGAGGAAACTGAAGCACAGAGAAAGTTTTTGCCCCAAACCACAGAGCTAGTAGTACATGTGGAAGCTGGGATTCGATCCCAGTCCCAAGACTCCATAACTTTAGCCACCATGCATTAGTGGTAGGGGTGAATTTTAGGTTTCAAGCTGGGTGGACAGAGATGCCATTTATTTGAGCTGGGGAAAAATTGTAGGAGGAGCAGATTTGGGCACATAAAGTTGTGGTCAGGTTTTTTTACTGGGTTAACTGTGAGATGTCTGTTTGACATCAAATTGGAGCAGTTGAGTAGGAGAGGGAGACACAGGTTTAGTAGTTAGGGAAGTCCTCATTAGAGTTCTAGATTCTGGGGAGTCATAGGCCATTAGTATCATCAAATGAAGTGATTCTTTGCACTCAGGAATCTTGCAGCTAGAAAGCATGTGCCTTCAGCACCGCTCCTTGAGATGTGAGTTAAGTTCAGATCCACAGAGAGATGAGGCAGCTTGATGGAGAACACAACACAAATGAAATGCTACTGGTTGCAACAGCTACAAATGGTGTTGGAGTCCCTGGTGAAATCCTGTTCACCTGCTAACAGAAGTTGGCAATTCCAGGAGTCCCAGATCACAACACAGCAAACCATTTTTCTAAGGCTAAGAAAAACTTCATTAAGTTGAAACTCGTGGTGGCTCCCCAAGGAGGAGACCTCTACCAACTCACTGAGGGCCCCAGAGAATGCCCCCAAGGGCCCCTTGGTGGGGGGGATCAGGTGGAAGCTGAGGATGCACTAATTGGCCTCTGTCTGGCCTCCCTGAGCCTCTAGGGCCCAGGGTCTCTGAGCTTGTTAAGGTCAGGCAAGCCCAAACTGGCCTGGAATTTCAAAGAAACTTTGCAACTTGTTGAACTCATTACAGAAGCAGCTGCTGATCTTGCTGACACCTCCATCCCAGGGGTTCTGTCACTGTTTGAGAAAAACACATCCCAGAATTGTCAGAGAGAAAAAGATGCTTCATTGTGGTTTAGTGTGGCCACTGCTTGGCCATGGGTATTTTGGCTCTATGAGAAGCTGTTTCCTCTTTGGTAACATGTGCACATGGCTGAGGCCAGGTCTTCAGGTGGTTCCCTTTTTGCATCTTCAGTGCATGGAATGGTGCCCAACACACAGCACACACTCAGCAAGAACTTGCCGAATGACTGGATGGATGGCTGCAATGATCTTATTGATTGCGTTACAGGAGTGGTTCCCAAATGGGGTGACTTTGTTCCCCAGTGAGCACTTGGTAATGTCCGAACGTCTTTGGTTGCTGCAGCTGGAAAGGGAGGGTGTCACTGGCACCTACTGTGTTGAAGCCACCAGGGGTGCTGCTCCACATCCTGCAGTGCACAGGATGGCCCACGAGGAAAGAATGACTCAGCCCAAACATGTTAGTGGTGACAACGTCGAGAAACTCTGATTTACTGGTTGACAATCTTCCTCCATCCACAGGAACATAAGATCCACAAGAACAGAGTTTTTTGGGGGGATCTGACTTGCTTGCTGCTGTATCTCCAAAAACTAGAACTTTATTTGATGTAGTAGGTGCTCCATAAATAGATAATGAATGCAGCGTTACTCACAATAGTCAAGATCTGGAATTGCCCCACTATGTCTATAGTGAATGGAAAGATAATGTGGCAGATACGCAATGGGAAACTACGCAGCCTCAAAAAAGAAGAAGAAGAAGAAGAAAAAGAAAAAGAAGAAGAGGAGGAGGAAGAAAACTGTCATTTTCCACAACATAAATGAGCCTTCTACTAAGTGAGATAAGCCAGGCATTTCTCACTCACATGCGGAATTTGAAAACAATTGAAAGTATAGAAGCAGAGAGTAGAATGGGGGTCACCATGGGGTAGGATGGGATGGGGAGATGTTAGTCAATGGATAGAAGGAAGAATAAATGAAAAATATTTAGGGTGGTAGACATGTTAATTAACTTCAGTCATTCATTCCACACTGTATGTAGGTAACTATGAAAGTATTGAGATAGGCTGTATTATGGTGGGTTATTTCAATACCAAGAAACATAGTGGACAGTCTTTTTTTTCTTGGAGATAGAGTCTCACATTATTGCCCTCGGTAGAGTGCTGTAGTGTCACAGCTCACAGCAACCTGCAACTCCTAGGCTTAGGCAATTCTCTTGCCTCAGCCTCCCGAGTATCTAGGACTATAGGCGCCTGCCATAACGCCATAACACCCGGCTATTTTTTTGTTGTTGCAATTTGGCCGGGGCTGGGTTCAAACCCGCCACCCTCGGTATATGGAGCCAGAGCCCTACCCATTGAGCCACAGGCACCTCCTGACAGTGTCTTTTCTAATTCACCCCTGCAAGCTTTAATTTGCTCATCTTATTGGTGCTGTTGGGAGAGCTTCATTTGTTTCCTTCCACGAGGATTTTATGTTTCTTGCTTTTCATGCATTCCACCTGGCTATAGTGGGCATCTCTACCTCAGCAGCTCTCTTCATCTATTGCTGCCTCAGCTGTTTCCCATCCATGGACCTCAACAAGGTCCTGTCAGTGGTCTACGTGGTGGCTATGCCTCTGTTTAACTTCATAATCACTGCCTGTGGAACAGGGGAGAGCAGGTGGTGCACTGGGAAGCACTCCACTGGCCTTGAGCCTGGTCTGGGAAACCCAAACCTCTGGCCTGCTGGTTCCAGTCTCACATGGCCTCCAGTCATCAAAAACAACCTCCAAAAGTAAACAAAAAACTGGAGAAAAATGTTTTCCCATCTGATGAGCTCACACCAATCAGTAACTAAATCTGAATTATCCAAGAGAAAAATAAGTAAAGTTTGTGAGAAAACATGTATTCTAAAATGAACAGTGTCTGGGAACCCACATGGAAAGAAGTTTACTTGCAAACCAATGAAAGCACATTTAACAATCCCATCATCTTTATACCTAGATGACTTATAAAACACTTACCAGATGAGTCTGTATTTTCCTACAAGTACAGATAAAAAATATATACAGGTCCAGAGAGAAGGATAATGTCCAGAAAGTACCCAATTAAGCTGAAGACTGGGAGCTGAACCAAGAGAGGAGTGATAACTGCAGGTCACCTCTGCTAAGGCAAGCTGTGACTCCAAGAAAGCAAACTTCAGCTAAGACTTCACCAGAGTCACTGATCCACTAGGATCAGACAAGAGCCAGCTGAATACAAGACAGAGCCACCTAACCCCACCACACCAAGCAGTTTTCCTCAGCCTCAGACTGTGATACTGTATGGTTCCTTTGCAAAGCTATAGGGGGAAAAGCTGAGTCATCAGTCCCAGATCCTAGACAAAGGGCTGGTTAAGCACAACTCCAGGAACTCACAATCCAATTTCACCTTACCTGCCCACTTTAGCCAATGGTGAAAAACAATCATGAGGCAGAACCAGTGGAAAAATGCTGGCAACATGAATAATCAGAGTAGATCAACTTCCCCAAGGAACGATATGGCAGACACAGCACAAGATCTCATTCATAAACAAATGGCTGAGATGTCAGAAATCAAGTTCAGACTATGGATAGCAAAAATATCAACAGAATGGAGGTCAAGATGGAATTAGAATTTCAAGAAGTAGGTAAGACCTGTGGCTTAGTGGGTAGGGTGCTGGCCCCATATACCTAGGGTGGAAAGTTGAACCCGGCCCTAGCCAAACTGCAACAAAAAAATAGCTGGGCATTGTGGTGGGCACCCGTAGTCACAGCTACTCGGGAGGCTGAGGCAAAAGAATTGCCTAAGCCCAGGAATTGGAGGTTGCTGTGAGCTGTGTGACGCCGCAGCACTCTACTGAGGGTGATAAAGTAAGACTATCTCTACAAAAAAAGAAAAAGAATTTCAATGAGCAATTCAAAAGATGTCTCAAGAATTCAATGAGACACTTTTTCTAGGATGAGGATAGAATTGCCTCTCAAGAAACTTTTTCTCGGGAAAGATGGATGACTAGTAGCAACCCTCATCAGAGGCTCCTGAGCAGAGGAAGAAAAACTGGATGGAATCAGACTCTACAAAGCCAAAGACGGGGAGCTGAGCCAAGAAAGAAGTTCAGCAAGCTGTAACTCCAACAAACAGCATTCAAGAAAACAAATTACAGGTACAAAGTCTATGGACTAGAGGATGGGAGACCCCCTTCCCCAAGCAGGAGGCCCACTGCAGGCTATCTGCAAGCAAGCAGGGAACAAAAGACCTCTCATTTTACCTTATTGGAGAGAGCCACTAAACTCCAGGTCTCTTTCTCCAGGGAGGTGCCACTTATGAACATAGACACCACCCTGCCAGGCATAAAATTGAACAGATATTTTTCCCCACAAGTCCAAACTCCCAGTCCACCCTTTCCCCCCTCACATGGTGGTCTTCAGTTCTGCCCCCTGCAGAGCATAGAGTGTTTGGTCTTGTCCTGAGAGACCTGGGCATAGTGTGGACCACCAACCATCAGGATGGACTGGGACTAACAGGGGAGAAAGAGGGTGTGGGAAGAAAGGGACACTCAGTGGGAGGAGGAGCAGTCCCCTGGTTATGACTATGCCTGGCCAATGGTAGTATTGACCCTCAGTTCAGGCTGTGTCTGGCGGGATGGGGTGTAGAACCCCTAGCTCTGATGACACCCACAGCAGGAGTGTGGTTGCCCCATGTGGACTGAGTTTGACAGACAGGGCTGGTCCCTGCTGGGCCTGTGAGCAGAGGCTTGATAGGCATGGACTGTGACCTGAGAGCAAGGGTTTGGTCTCCTGATTCCAACAGGATCCTCAAGCAGTGGCTTACTGGATGTGAACCAAGCCCTGAGGGCTAGAGCATGCTCCACTGCTTCCAGCGGGGCTGGTGAGCAGGGGCTTACCAGTTGAGAACTGAGACCTGCGGGCAGAATGTCGTGCCCTGACTCTAACAGAGCCTGTGAACAGAGGCTTGCCAGGCAGTGGACTGAGACTGGCAGGCAGGGGCATGATCCCCTGACTCCAACTGGTCTGGCAAGCAGAGGCTAGCTGTGTGTGGACTGAGACCAGAGGGCAGGCCAGGTGCCTGACTCCAACAGAGCCTGAAAACAGAGGCTTGCCTGGCAGTGGACTGAGACTGGCAAAGGGGTGGGGGAGTGGTCACCTGATGCTAACTGGTCTGGCAAGCACTACTCTAGACCCTACTCCAGAGGCTAGCTGTGTGTGGACTGAGACTGGTGGGTGGGGGTGTTGCCCTTAGCTCCAGCTGGGCCTGTGAGCAGAGAAGCAAACAATAGGCTAGCTGTGTGTGGACTAAGTCTGGTAGGTGGGAGAGTGGATCCCTGGCTCCAATTGTGCTTTGAATCTCTTTGCTTTGAATTGTCCTCGAATCCCTCTCTGTTAAGCAGGGTTTGCACTGCCTGAGACAATTTGGTTGAAACCCGTGTTTGGGACTGTCCACTCTGGGACATTCTGAGGTTGACCTTTGAAGTTCTGTAATGGAAAATAACTGAAGGGTGGGGACTGGGCACTGCAGCTGTTTGTATCTCTTCACAGTCGAGATTTAAATCTAATAGTGTGGTTTCTTAGGATAGGGTAGAGGTTGGCTGATATCAAAACAGAGTTTGCCTGCACTGTCTCACCAAGTAGGTCCTCAGAGTCTCCAGCAAAAACTCTGAAAGGAGCCTTTGTAAGATTGTAGGAGATAAGCCACAATTATAAAGCCTAGAGCTTTGGTAAGGGGCTATCTCTACTACCTGGGAACTCTAATTAAATCTCACACTACCACTTCTAATAACCAAACAGTGGAAAATAAACATGGTGTGGACCCAACAGAAGAACTCTAGCAACATGAATAACCAGAGTAGATCAACCCTCTCCCCCAAGAAATGACAAAGAAGATACAACTGAAGATGTCATGTATAAAATGGCAGCAATGTCAGAAACTGAATTCAGAATATGGATTGCAAATAAGATAAATAGAATGGAAGAAAAGATGGAAATTAAATTCCAAAGAGTAGTTCTAAAGTTGTCTCAAGAAATTAATGAATTCAAAGCCCAAGTCACCAGATATGGACATAATGAGAAAAGAGATAGCAGAGCTCAAGGAAATGAAGAAGTTAGTTGAGGAGCTCCAAAATACAGTAGAATTCCTCAGTAATAGTATTGACCAGGCAGAAGAAAGGATCTCTGAAACTGAGGACAAAGCTTTTGAACATTCCCAAACACTCAAAGAGGCAGACAAATGGAGAGCAAAAGCTGATCATTTCCTGAGAGAGTTTTGGGATCACTCCAAAAGATCAAACATTCATCTTATGGGAGGAGAATTTCTCAAACATTGCAAGAGATACAGAACTTCAGATAGCAGACAGTTTCAGAACCCCATCAAGACTCAATGCAAATAAAGCATCTTCTAGACACATTGTGATTAACTTTGCCAAAGTTAAGATGAAGGAGAAAATTCTGCAAGCAGCCAGATGTAATAAAAGAATCACCTACAAAGGGAAAAATATCAGAATAACTACAGATCTCTCAGCTGAAACATTTCAAGCCAGAAGATGGTCATCAACCTTCAATCTCTTAAAACAAAACAACTTCCAGCCCAGGATTCTCTATCCAGCAAAACTGAGTTTCATTTGCAATGGAGAAATCAAATACTTTAATGACATAGACATGTTGAAGATATTTGCCATAACTAAACCAGCTCTCCTGGACATTCTCAGACCCATCCTCCACAACGACCAGTGCAATGCTCTACCTCCAAAGTAAACTTACCCAGAAATTTTTTGAACAAAACCCAACTTCCACAGTGGTGAAAGGATTAAAATTGTCCACTGGACATCTGAAAATCATGGCACCCAAAACACAATCAAGCTTATCAATTGTCTCAATGAATGTGAACGGCTTAAATTATTCTCTAAAGAGGCACAGGCTGGCTGACTGGATACATAAACTCAGACCAGATATCTGCTGTATATAAGAATCTCACCTTACCTTAAAGGATAAAAATAGACTCAGGGTGAAGGTATGGACTTGTATAATACAGGCAAATGGAAACCAGAAAAAAACAGGAGTTGCAATTTTAGTAACATATACAATTGACTTTAAACCAACAAAGATAAAGAAGGTCACTACATATTTGTCAAGGGAAACACCCAACATGAAGAGATTTCGATAATTAACATTTATGCACCCTACCAGAATGCTCAATTCATAAAGCAGACCCTAATGGATATGAACAACTTGACATCTTCCTGCACTATAATAGGTGGAGATTTTAACACCCCTTTGACAGTTTTAGATAGATCCTCCAAGAAGAAACTAAACAAAGGAATATTAGACTTAAACCTGACCCTAGAACAAATGGACTTTACAGACCTCTACAGAACATTTCACCCTAATAAAACTGAATATACATTCTTCTCATCAGTCGATGGGTCATCCTCCAAAATAGATCATATCTTAGGACACAAGTCAACCCTCATCAAATTTAAAAGCGTAGAAATTATTCCTTATATCTTCTCGGACCACTATGGAATAAAAGTGGACCACTATGGAATAAAAGCTATTGACTCAATAGCAACAGGAATCTTCATACTCAAACAAAGTCATGGAAGCTAAATAATCTTAGGCTGAATGATAGCTGGGTCAAAGACGAGATTAAGAAGGAAATCACCAAATTTTTGGAACTAAATGATAACAAAGACACAAATTATCAAAAACTGTGGGATACTGCAAAGGCAGTCCTAAGAGGAAAATTTATAGCATTGGAAGCCTTCATCAAGAAAACAGAAAGAGAGGAAGCCAACAACTTATGGATCATCTCAAGCAACAGGAAAAGGAAGAGCATTCCAACCCCAAACCCAGCAGAAGAAAAGAAATAACCAAAATTAGGGCAGAATTAAATGAAATTGAAAACAAAAGGATCATTCAGAAGAACAATGAAAAAAAGTTGTTTTTTGAAAAAATTAACATAATTGATAAACCTTTGGCTAACCTAACCAGAAAAAGAAAAGTAAAATCTCTAATATCATCTATCATAAATGATAAAGGAGAAATAACAACAGACACTTCAGAACTTGAAAAAAATTCTCAATGATTTCTACAAAAATCTCTATTCCCAGAAATATGAAAATCTGAAGGAAATGGACCAACACCTGGAAGTACGCCATCTTCCTAGACTCAACCAGAAGGAATTAGAAATCTTGAATAGACCTATATCAACCACTGAAATAGCATCATCATTATGAAATCTCCCTGAAAAGAAAAGTCCAGGACCAGATGGCTTCACATCTGAATTCTATCAAACCTTTCAAGAGGAACTAATACCTATATTGTACAATGTTTTCCAAAGCACAGAAAAAGAAGGACTACTTCCCAACACACCACACTCTATGAAGCAAATATCACCCAGATACTCAAACCAGGAAAGGACCCAATGAAGAAAGAAAATTATAGACCTATGTCATTAATGAATATTGATGCAAAAATATTCAATAAGATCATAGCAAACAGGATTCAACAACACATCAAAAAAAGTGTACACCATGATCAAGTTGGTTTCATTCCAGGGTTACAGAGTTGGCTCAACATACGCAAATCTATACATATAATACATCACATCAATAAAATTTTAAAAAGACCATATGATTCTCTCAATTGATGCAGAAAAAGCCTTTGATAATATCCAGCATCCTGTCATGATCAGAATTCTTAAGAAAATAGGCATATAAGGGACATTTCTTAAACTGATAGAGGTAATTTACAGCAAACCCACAGCCAATATCATATTGAATGGTGTAAAATTGAAAACATTTCCACTCAGATCAGGAACAAGACAAGGATGCGCACTGTCTCCACTACTATTTAACATAGTAATGGAAGTCTTAGCTATCATAATCTGGCAAGAGAAGGTGATCAAGAGTATCCAAATAGGGTCAGAGGAGATCAAACTCTCACTCTTTGCTGATGACATGATCCTATACCTGAAAAATCCCAGGGACTCAACTTCAAAATGCTTAGAAGTGATCAAGGAACACAGCAGCATCTCAGGATACAAAATCAATACTTACAAGTCAGTAGCTTTTATATATGCCAACAATAGTCAAGCTGAAAAAACAATCAAGGACCCTATTCCTTTTGCAATAGTGCCAAAGACAATGAAGTGCCTGGGAATTTACCTAACAAAGGATGTGAAAGATCTCTATAATGAGAACGATGAAACTCTGAGAAAAGAAATAGCTGAAGATGTTAACAAATGGAAAAACATACCATACTCATGATTGGGTAGAATCAACATTGTTAAAATGTCCATACTACTCAAAGCAATCTACAGATTTAATGCAATCCCTATTAAAGCACCATTGTCATACTTTAAAGAACTTGAAAAAATAGTACTTCATTTTATGTGAATCAGAAAAAGCCTCAAATAGCAAATACATTACTCAGAAATAAGAACAAATCAGGAGGTATCACATTACCAGACTTCAGGCTATACTATAAATCTATAGAGATCAAAACAACATGGTACTGGCACAAAAACAGAGCGGTAGATTTATGGAACAGGATAGAGAACCAAGAGATAAACCCCACTGCTTATTGTCATTTGAGCTTTGACAAGGCTATCAAAAATATTCAGGGGGGAAAAGACTCCCTATCTAACAAATGGTGCTGGGTGAACTGGCTGGTGACCTGCAAAAGACTGAAACTGGACCCCCACCTTTCACCATTAACAAAAATTGATTCTTACTGGATGGATAAAAGATTTAAACTTAAGACATGAAACTATAACAATACTAGAAGAGAGTGCAGGGAAAACACTTGAAGAAATTGGCCTGGGAGAATATTTTATGAGGAGGACCCCCCAGGACAATTGAAGCAACACCAAAAATCCATTACTGGGATCTGATCAAACTAAAAAGCTTTTGCACAGCCAAGAGCACAGTAATTGAAGCAAACAGACAACCTTCAGAATGGGAGAAGTTTTTTGCAGATTATGCTTCTGACAAAGGTCTGATAACTAGAACTACAGAGAACTCAAACTGATCAACAAGAAAAGAATAAATAACCCCATTTCTATGTGGCAAGAGACTTGAACAGAAACTTCTCTGATGAAGATAGGCGTATGGCCTACAAACACATGAAAAAAACCTCATCATCCTTAATCATCAGAGAAATGCAAATCAAAACCACTTTGAGATATTATCTAACTCCAGTAAGATTATCCCACAGCACAAAATCACAAAACTACAGATGTTGGTGTGGATGCAAAGAAAAGGGAATGCTTCTACACTGCTGGTGGGAATGCAAGCTAATACGACCTTTTTGGAAAGAAGTTTGGAGAACACTCAAGGAACTAAAAGTAAACCTACCATTCGATCCTGCAATTCCTCTACTAGGTATATACCCAGATGATCAAAAATTATTTTATAAGAAAGACATATGCAGCAGAATGTTTATTGCAGCCCAATTCATAATAGCCAGGGCATGAAAACAGCCCAAGTGCCCATCAACCCATAAATGGATTAACAAATTGTGGTGTACGTATCCAATGTACTCAATACTACTATGAAATCAATATATAACCACCTACACACTCATAAGAATGGCAAAACATAACTTTAGTCCAGAAAGTAGAAGGAAAGAGGAGAGAGAGGGGAGGGGAGGGGGGTTATGGGAGGAAGAAGGGTGTGTGGGGGGACCTCACCTAATGTGCATGATGCAAGGGTACATTTCAAAACTATTAAGAAATGACTATAATTGCAATGGATGTGTTACTTAGTTCAATGTAGACATTTCACATTGTATATCAAAGCAGTACTCTGAACCCCATAAATGCATCAATGTACAAAATTATTTCTTTAATAAGAAATAATTAATAAAAAAAATTCAACGAATTCAAAGACAAAATCACCAAACATTTTGACACATTGAGGAAAGAGCTTGCAGCCTTCCAAAATCTGAGAAATACAGTAGAATCCCTCAGTAACAGAATGGAGCAGGCAAAAGAAAGGATCTCTGACATTGAAGATAAAGCTTTTGATCACTTCCAAATACTCAAAGATGTAAAAAAAGGGAGAACAAAAATGGATCATTCTCGGCTCGGTGCCTGTGGCTCAAGCAGCTAAGGCGCCAGCCACATACACCTGAGCTGGCAGGTTTGAATCCAGCTGGGCCCACCAAACAACAATGACAGCTGCAACAACAACAACAACAACAAAAAAAAAAAAAAAAAAAAAAACAGCTAGGCCTTGTGGCAGGTGCCTGTAGTCCCAGCTACTTGGGAGGCTGAGATAGGAGAATCACTTGAGCCCAGGAGTTGGAGGTTGATGTGAGCTGTGATGCCATGGTACCCTACCCAGGGCAACAGCTTGAGGCTCTGTCTCAAAAAAAAGAATCACCCAGATAGCTGGTGAAGCATGGTTTCTTCCTCACTCTGCCCATTGGTATCAGTGGGCAGAGTGAGGAAGATCTGTACTCACCAGGGTGGGTGGGCACCATTCAGTGGGCTGAGGGACCAGATAGATCTGAAAGGCAGACAAAAGATGAGCTTGTTCTCTCTCCTAGGACTGGAACACTCATCTCCTGTCCTTGAACTTTAAAACCCATGTTTTCTGGCCTTAGGACTCCAGGGCTTGCCAGTGGAGCTCTAGGTTCTCAGGCCTCCAGTCTTGGAGTAGGCTGTGCCCCTAGCCTCCCTGGTCCTCCAGACTTGGACTAGGCTGCTCCCCAAGCCTCTCCAGTCCTCCAGATTAGAGACACATTTCCTAGGACTTCCCAGCTTCCATAATCATGTGAGTCAATTTTTCTAATAAATATTCTGCCATGTATCCATAAAAAAAAAAAAAAAAGGATCATTCTCTCAGAGAGCTCTGGGATAATTCAAAGAGATCTAATATTCACCTTATAGGAATACCTGCAGGTGATGAGGTTGCTGCAAAGGATACAGATGATTTACTTCATTAAATAATCAAAAAGAATTTTCCAGACATGCCAAGAGATTCTGAAATTCAGATAGCAGACAGTTTCAGAACACTGGCACAACTCAATCCAAATAAAAATTCTCACAGACACATTATAATTAGCTTCACCAAAGTTAATGTAAAGGAGAAAATTCTGCAAGCAGCCAGATGTAAGACAACCATAACCTACAAGGGGAAGAACATTGGAATGCCTGCAGATCTCTCTGATGAAAACTTTCAAGCTAGAAAAGTGTGGTCATCAACCTTTAATCTTCTTAAACAAAATAACTTTCTACCCAGGATCCTGTATCCAGCTAAATTGACTTTCATCTACGATGGAGAAATCAAATACTTTAATGACCTTAACATGTTGAAGAAATTTGCCATAACTAAACCAGCTCTCCAGGATATTCTCAGTCCTATCCTCCAAAATGAACAGCACAATCCTCCACCACCAAAGTAAACTGACTCAGAAACTTTTGATCAAATTCCAACTTCCACAGTGGTGAAAGTATTAAAAAATGTCCACTGGACTTTTGAAAAACTTGCTACCCCAAATACTATCTGGCTTATCAATACTCTCAATGTGAATGGCTTAAATTGTCCTCTAAAGAAGCACAGGTTGGTGAACTGGATACAAAAACTCAGGCCAGACATCTGCTGCATTCAAGAATTTCACCTTACCTTAAAAGATAAACATAGACTCAGGGTGAAGGGATGGTCATCTATAATTCAGGCAAATGGAAATTAGAAAAAAGCAGATGTTGCAATTTTATTCACAGATATGACAGGCTTTAAACCAACAAAAGTAAGGAAAGATAAGGATGGTCACTTCATATTTGTTAAGGGCAACACTCAACATGATGAGATATCAATTATCAACATTTATGTACCCAACCAGAATGCGCCTCAATTTATAAGAGAGATTCTAACATATATGAGCATCTTGATTTCCTCCAGCGCCATAATTGTTGGAGATTTTAATACTCCTTTGGCAGTGTTGGATAGATCCTCCAAAAAGAAACTAAGCAAAGAAATTTTAGACTTAAACTTAACCATTCAACATTTGCATCTAACAGATATCTACAGAATATTTCATCCTAACAAAACTGAATACGCAGTCTTCTCATAAGCCCATGGATCATCCTCCAAAATTGATCACATCATAGATCACAAGTCTAATCTCAGCAAATGTAAAAGAATAGAACTCATTCCTTGTATTTTCTTTGACCATCATGGAATAAAAGTTGAACTCAGTGACAACAGGAATCTACATACACGTACAAAAACATGGAAAGTAAATAACCTCATACTGGTTGATAGCTGGATCATAGACAAGATTAAGAAGGAAATTACCAAATTTTTGGAACAAAATGATAATGAAGACATGAATTATCAGAACCTCTGGGATTCCACAAAGGCAATCCTAAGAGGGAAATTTATAGCATTGCAAGAATGGAAAGAGAGGAAGTCAACAACTTAATGGGACATCTCAAGCAACTGGAAAAGGAAGAACATTCCAACCCTAAACCCAGCAGAAGAAAATAAATAACTAAAATTAGAGCAGAACTAAATGAAATTAAAAACAAAAGAATCATACAACAGATCACCCAATCAAGGAGTTGGTTTTTTGAAAAGGTCAATAAAATAGATAAACCTTTGGCTAACCTAACCAGAAGTAGAAGTGTAAAATCCCTAATTTCACCAATCATAAATAATAAAGGCCAAATAACAACAGACTCCTCTGTTTGTTGAAATTCAACAAATCTATAATGAATATTACATGAAACTCTATTCTCAGAAGTATAAAAATCTGAAAGAGATAGATCAATACTTGGAAACATGCCACCCTCCTAGACTTAGCCAGAAAGAAGTGGAAATGTTGAACAAGCCTATAACAAGTTCTGAAATAGCATCAGCTCTAAGAAATCTCCCCAAAAAGAAAATCCCAGGACCAGATGGCTTCACATCAGAATTCTACCAAACCTTTAAAGAGAAACTAGTACCTATTATTACTTAACCTTTTCCAATACATAGAAAAAGAAGGAATACTTCCCAACACATTCTAGGAAGCAAATATCACCCTGATAACCAAACCAGGAAAAGACCCAACAAGAAAAGAAAATTATAGACCAATATCTCTAATGAATATTGATGCAAAAATATTCAATAAGATCCTAGCAAACAGAATCCAAAAACACATCAAATTATACATCATGACCAGGTGGGTTTCCCCCCAGGGTCCCAAGGATGGTTCAATATACATAAATCCATAAATATAATACATTAAAAATATAAACAAATTCAGAAACAAAGACCTTATGATTCTCTCAATTGATGCAAAAAAAGCTTTTGATAATTATAGGTGAAAAGCCTATATGACTCTGTGCCCACCATTCTGAGAGTGAGCAGAGACAAATTCTTATTTTGCACAGTCAGGCCTAAACTGGGGCTGAACCCTAACTAGTTAAGCCTGAGTGCTTTGGAGGTGAAAGTCCAGTGTTCAGAAGCTGGCCATACGGATAGGGCATGCAAGCATGCCATTGGTAAGTCCTAGGAATCTCCGGGCTGTGGTTTTGTAAGATAAGGTTTCGGTCTCCAGGTGATTTGGGCTTTCAGAGAGCAGGAGAACAATCAACCTCTTCCCCACCGTGGTCTTAAACTTAAGCCATGAAATTATAAAAATCTTAGAGAGAGTGCAGGGGAAACGCTTGAAAAAATTGGCCTGGGAGAATAGTTTATGAGGAGGACACCCTGGGCAATCGAAGCAACATCAAAAATACATTATTGGGATCTGATCAAATTAAGAAGTTTCTGCACTGCCAAGGACACACTAGGTAAAGCAAATAGCCCTCGGAATGGGAGAGGATGTTTGCAAGTTATATTTCTGACAAAGGTCTAATAACCAGAATCCACAGAGAACTCAAACTTATTACTAAGAAAAAAACAAGTGATCCCATTTCATTGTGGACAAGAGTCATGAACAGAAGCTTCTCTGAAGAAGACAGGCACAAGGTCTACAGACACATGAAAAAATGCTCATCATCTTTAATCATCAGAGAAATGCAAACCAAAACCACTCTGAGATATCATCTAACTCTAATAAGAGTAGCCCACATCACAAAATCCCAACTGAAGATGTTGGTGTGGATGTGGAGAAAAGGGAACACTTCTGCACTGCTGGTGGGAATGCAAGCTAGTACGTTCCTTTTGGAAGGAAGTTTGGAGAATACTCAGG
>CAUYPK010083475.1:0-12775 GCA_963574355.1 Loris lydekkerianus | reverse complement strand
ATATTTGCATATTTTGAATTGGACAAAAGCTTGATAACTAGGATCTATAGAGAACTCAAATTAATCCACATGAAAAAAGCCAACAATCCCATATATCAATGGGCAAGAGACATGAATAGAACCTTCTCTAAAGAAGACAGACAAATGGCTAACAAACATCTGAAAAAATGTTCATCATCCCTATCAGAGAAATGCAAATCAAAACCACCCTGAGATACCATCTAACCCCAGTGAGAATGGCCCACATCACAAAATCTCAAAACTGCAGATGCTGGCATGGATGTGGAGAGAAGGGAACACTTTTACACTGCTGGTGGGGCTGCAAACTAGTATAACCTTTCTGGAAGGAAGTATGGAGAAACCTCAAAGCACTCAAGCTAGACCTCCCATTTGATCCTGCAATCCCATTAACTGGGCATCTACCCAGAAGGAAAAAAATCCTTTTATCATAAGGACACTTGTACTAGACTGTTTATTGCAGCTCAATTTGCAATTGCCAAAATGTAGAAACAGCCTAAATGCCCACCAACCCAGGAATGGATTAACAAGCTATGGCATATGTATACCATGGAATACTATTCAACTATTAAAAAAAAATGGAGACTTTACATCCTTCGTATTAACCTGGATGGAAGTGGAAGACATTATTCTTAGTAAAGCATCACAAGAATGGAGAAGCTTGAATCCTATGTACTCAATTTTGATATGAGGACAATTAATGACAATTAAGGTCATGGAGGGAAGGAAAAATATCTATAATATTTTTAATTTTTTATTGTTTCCTGTTAATTGTGAGTACAAAGAATTAGGTTACACTGATTGCATTTGTTAGCTAAAGTCCCTCTAATAATTGTATCCCACCCCCAAGAGGTGTACCATATACCGTAAACCCTCATCCCCCTCCTCCTCTCTTCTCCCAACTCCCTCCTTCTCCCACCCCCCAACTTCAATTGATTAGAGTTTTTCTCTTATATGGGTATGCATTAGATCATTTATTGGCTTCATATTAGAATTGAGTACATTGTATTTTTGCTGCTCAATTCTTGTTATGCTTTACTAAGAAGAATGTGTTCCACCTCCATCCAGGTTAATACAAAAGATGTAAAGTCTCCATCTTTTTATGGCTGAATAGTATTCCATGGTATACATATACCACTGCTTGCTAATCCATTCCTGGGTTGGTGGGCATTTAGGTTGTTTTCACATTTTGGTGATTGTAAATTGAGCTGGGACAAACAGTCTAGTGAAAATGTCCTTATGATAAAATGATTTTTTTTTTTAGCTGAGGTTTAATTTTGTCTAATAAGTAATGCTGAAATATGGTCAATACATTTACTGATATAATTAAAAATGAAAGATTCCACTTTGGGGAATATTTTTGCATGCTATAATGGCAAGGGAAAAAAAATCTGCTTTCCTTATTCATGTATTCATCTATTTTTAAAACATTTCTGTTTTAAAACTTTTAAAAATAAACATATTTAAAAATAAATATTTAAAAATAAATATATTGTCATTATTTATTTTAAGATACAGCAAGTTGACTCAGAAATTCTCTAAGAGCATAGAATAATTTGTAGAATGGGTTCTACTTGTTTACATACAAATGACAATTTCTGACAAACTATTTTACTCTATTGGTCAAGTAATTTGTTTTTACAAACATGACTTTTAGGAATGGAAATAACAACTGAAAATTCGGGATTGGATGAAAGCGAAACATTGAAGAAAGATGATAGATTTGTGGAAAAAGAGGAGCCAAATGAACAATTCTTTACTCCTCAAGAAGGAACTGAGGCATATAAGTTCTTCGAGAAGGTTGTAAATGCAGCTCAGACCTGGTTCAGTCTCTTCGGCTGGGCTGAAGGACCCCATTCTCTTTCTATCCCAGAGTCTGCAAGAAGGTAACAGTTAACATGTTACTCTGAATGCCTTGCTTTATGTCAAATCATAAACTATCTATCTACTGGGATCATCTTAAGTTAAAGGATATTACATATTTAATAATTTATTCTAAACTGCTAAATTATGAGCAATCCATAAAGAAGAGTCAACATGCAAATATAAATACTTTAGTATACATGTCCTTTTTAATTTCTTCTAAAAGTGATGATTTTGGGCAAGCACTGAGAATGTCTGACTTCAGTTTCCTCATATGGGAAATGAGAAAGGGTGAACTATGGGTAGGAAAGCCCCTTGACATTTGAAAGTTTTAGAAATTATACATGTCTGTGTAAAGTATCAGCCTGATATCTAGATGACAGTCAGGTAGACAGGTAGCGACCAGGGAGAGTTTCTTTACATCATCTCCCCTTGACAATGAACTTGCCTCCTTTCTTTCATGTGTTGCATAATAATACGACTCAGGATGTCTAAAATAGTTAAATATCATTGATTATATCAAGTCACTTAATTCTGCTGTCAATTTAAACACAGAGTTTAGGCCCTTCCATTGTTCTAATGTTATTGCTGTAGCAAATTCTCAGAACTTTTCTGCCTCCCTTCTCAGCACTGGGGTAACTTGCTGTGACCAGAGGGGAATATAGTACTGATCTCTATAGCTATAGGGGCCATATTAGAATTTCTGCTCTGTATTCAAGAGCGGGCTAGGTTAAGCTAAGTCTGTAGTTTTCCTGTATATTGACTTTATTCATGTTTTATTGATAGGATAATTTCAGCTTCATAGAATGAATTGGCTAATATTTCATCTGTGTTTGTGATGTGGGGAAATTAATGCCCTAGATAGCCTGAAAATTTGTAGTTTTCATCATAAAATCATCTGGCTCCAGGGAATTTGTTTAGAGAAGTTATTTTGTTATAACTTAACAGGTTTTTTTTTGTTTGTTTGTTTTGTTTTGTTTTTTGCTTTGATGGTTATTCTATGAAATTTTTTTCCTATTTTGAATACATTTTAATCATTTGTTTTCATTTGGGGGAAATTATTGATTGACCTTGTAAAATTTATTATTCAGCAATTACAACTAGTAGTCATTCTGTTTTTTATCCCCTTTAGGCTGTTATAGTTCCTTCCTCTTTTACCTTTGTAACTTTATTTTTTCTTGATTGTAAGTGTCAGCATTTACTTTTATGTCTCATGTAATTAATAAGTTCGTGGATGGATTTTTCATTTTCATGTTTTCTAAACCATGTGATGCTGATTATGTCTTCATAACTTACTCATCTCTAAACACAAACAGCATGCTTATTTATTTCTAGGTCTATAATTTTATCTCTTTATTCCACTTGGGCTATGTCCCAGAATTTTTGTCAATAAGCAAAAATTTCTCATTTTTCTTGTTTTTATAGTTTGAGATATTAGTTTTCACTTTTTATATATGTTTAACTATAATGCTGATAGCTACTTTGTTGTATATTATTCCATACATGTATAATTATTTACTTTGAAAATTCACATTTATTTTTGAGCATTTACTTATGTAATTTTGTATTTTTATTAGCATAAATAAGGCAGAGATGTTTACAAATATTTTAAAATGGTAGCAGACATTTATGAATATTACATAAGAGGTTTCTCATAAGTAGGATCACTGTACAAAATAATATAAACTTCTTAAACTCTCTTATAATATAGTCTTGGATGATTTTCTAGTAAATGTTCTGTATTATACCCCCATTAATTAGATTCATTGTCAGTCTGGTTGTTTCCTAAGGGTGTGAATCCTGTCAGAGTTAGAAATGTACGATTTTGATCAGTGGGAAGCTGCCCACAACCCCAAAATTGTGAATAAAGATTAGCTTTCTCCAGGTAACAGTTCTATTCAGAGCCATTTCTTAGTTTGGAATTTGTGAATTATGGACTCTCAGGCTAAGAAGAGATATTCAAGGTCATGTATTATTGCTGATAATTGAATCCCCTCCTTTAGCGTCTCCTGCGTTATTCTATCAAACAGGGGCCCTCATACTACGGCCCGCGGGCCTATTGCAGTGGTGTGATTGTATTTTTTCCCGTTTTGTTTTTTTTCTTCAAAATAAGATATGTGCAGTGTGCATAGGAATTTATTCATAGTTTTTCTTTTTTTTTTTTTTTAACTACAGTCCAGCCCTCCAACGGTCTGAGGGACAGTGAACTGGCCCCCTGTTTAAAAAGTTTGAGGACCCCGAATCTTTCTGTTTCTGATGAGAAGTCTGATGCCCTCTTTTGTGAGGGCCCTTAATATGTTCATTCTCTCAGAATTCTTTTATGATTCCTATACCTCCATTGTTCTCCTATTATGCAATTTGTTGAAGTAAAATCTGAGCATGGGGATCTTTTTCATCATTCAATCTATTTGAAAACCAGTCTTTCTTTTAACTATGTGTCCCTGCTTCCTTTTCTGCTATTTTCTTCTCTCTGTTTTCTCAATTTTTTTCCATTCTCTTTCTCTCTGTCTCATGAAAGAGTCTCAACTCAAGAGTCTTATTATATTGTCCAAGCTGGTCTTAAACTCCAGGGTCCAACCGATCCAGTTATCCCACTTCAGTTGCTGGGATTACACGCATGAGCCACTATACATGGGCTGACGCTTTCTGAATCTTCTATTAGAAAGATTCTGATCCTTTGTATCCCTTATGATTATGACTTATATTTCTTATCACTTTCTTGTAGCTATCTTTTATTTCCTCTTGTAGTCATATATATATAAATTGAGACAGAGTCTCACTCTGTTGTCCAGGCTACAGCCTAGCTCACAGCAGTCTTAGACTCGTGGCTATATTTTTTTCCTATTTTTAGTACAGACAGGGTCTTGCCATTGCTCAGGCTCATCTCGAACTCCTGAGCTCATGCTATCATCCTCCAGCCTTGGCCTCCCAAATGCATAGTGTTATGCATTTCTGATTTCATTAATTGTATTCACCAAGCCTTCTTCTGTTTGGCAGTAAAGAGTCCATTTAAAATTCATCTCTTCTAGGCTGGGACCAGTTGCTCATGCCTGTAATCCTAGCACCCTTGGGAGGCCAAGGCAAGTAGATTTCTTGAGCTCAGGAGTTTGAGGCCATCCTGAGCAAGAGTAAGACCCCATATCTACTAAAAATAGATAAACCAGTCAGGACGTTGTGACGGACGCCTGTAATCTCAGCTACTGGGGTGTCTGAGCCGAGGATCCCTTAAGCCCAGGAGTTTGAGGTTGCTGTGAGCTATGACACCATAGCACTCTATCCTGGGTGATGAAGTGAGACTGTCTCAAGGAAAAAAAATATAATCTTTTCCAAGACAGCACTTTTACAAATTATATTTCATTAATTATATTTCACCTTTCTTTGAAGGATTTTTCCCCAGCTTGATATCCAAACATTTGATAAAAAGAAAAAAAATAAATATAAATATAAATATAAATATGGCATACTTTTGACTTTGCAACTTGAGCTGCTGGCAATCTCAGTGATTATCATGAGAATAAAGTGTCACCTCCATTTCTGGGCATCCTTCCCATTCATACTGTCAACAGTGTCCAACAAAGTCATGAAAACTTGTCTTTAGATCGAGTTAAAATGAAAGTGGTTATAAAAACTGATTAGAATGTCTTGAGTTCTTTTCACTTCTACACATTAAGGTAAGAATAAAATATTTTATAATTCTTATTTTCAAAATCATTTCCTCCCTTAACCATTTTACTACTTACTGATGAGAGTGGTAGGTGGCTTCTTTATCTGGAAAGATAAGTCATAAATACACCGAGCCCTCTACGTGAGTATATTCAGTCTCCAAAGGAGAGGGACTCTCATAATTGAAAAAGAAACTTAAAATCATTTAATATCTTAAATGGTATTTTGATAGCGATTGCATTGAATCCATAAATCTCTTTGGGCAGTATGGACATTTAGCAATATTGATTCCACTGATCTATGAGCATGATATGTTTTCTCATTGTTTGTGCCATCTGTGATTACTTTCCTCAGGATTTCATAGTTCTCCTTATGGCGCTCCTTCACCTCTTCGTTAAGTATATTCTTCGGTATTTTATTTTCTTTGCAGCTATTGTGAATGGTATTGAGTGTTTAACTCTCAGTTTGATTGTTATTAAAAAACACTACTGATTTGCATGCATTGATTCTCATAACTTGAGATTTTAATGAAATTATTTCTCAATTTTAATAATCTCTTGGTAGAGTCTTTGGGATTTTCTAAATACAAAATGTTATCATCAGTGGAAAGTGATAGTTTGCCATCCTTTTTCCTGATTTCGATACCCTTTATTTCTGATTGCTCCGGCTAGGACTTCCAGCACTGTGTGCAATAGAAGTAGTAAGAGTGGGCACCCTTGTCTTGTTTCAGTTCTTAGGGGGAATGCTTTCAACTTTTCTCAATTCTGTATGACGTTTGCTGTGGGTTTATCATATATGGTATTTACAAATTTTGAGATATTTTCCATCTATGCCTAGTTTTTTGAGGGTTTTTGTAATGAGAGGGTGCTAGACTTTGTCAAACGCTTTCTCTGCATTTATTGAGGCGATCATATTGTCTTTGTTTTTGCTTCTGTTTACGTGGTAAATCACATTTATTGATTTACATATGTGAAACTCCTGTTAGAATGTCTTTTATTAATCCTTCGATTACCAAGAAGTAAACACATTTTATTATTATATTTTCATTTTAATCTTAAATTTATATTGTTATGGAATATGTTTACAAAGTTTTTTAGTAAAAACTATTTTTGCTTAATCAATGTTTGCATGTGGTTCCACATTAAAACCACTAGGAAACCAGGTATTGCTCACTTTTTTGTGATAGCTAGAAAAAGAGTCCTTGTTCTTGCTCATACAGAGTCTGACATGACTAATTTGTATAGTGTGGATTTTTAGCTGTACTGCACAATGCACACCTCCGGATATTCCCTGAACAGGCTATGCCCAGCTTTGTCTAATTGTTTCTCTTGAGGAGCATACAGGTTGAACTTGTTGATGCAATTTACTGATATTATATTCTTGGGGGAACCTAGTTGTGCCCCTACAAGGCCTGCAATGAACAAATTCAAACTTCATTGAAAATCTTTGAAGTTCATTGTCTCCTCTGGATTTAGCCCTTGAAAATAACTCTGGCATAAGCACTGTGAGGTCCAGTAATTTCTGAGGAAAATAAGCACTCTGGCTTAGTACCTGTAGCACAGTGGTTACGGCGCCAGCCACATACATCAAGGCTGATGGGTTCAAAACCAGCCTGGGCCAGCTAAACAACAATGACAACTGCAACAAAAAATAGCCAGGCACTGTGGTGGCCGCCTGTAGTCCCAGCTACTTGGGAGGCTGAGGCAAGAGAATTGCTTAAGCCCAGGAGTTTGAGGTTGCTGTGAGCTGTGATGCTACAGCACTCTATTTAGAGCGACATAGTGTTACTGTCTCAAAAAAAAAAAAAAAAAAAGAAAGAAAGAAAGAAAGAAAAGAAAAGGAAAAAAAAGAAAACAAGCACTCAAAAACTTCTAGCAGTAATGTTATTCCTTCAGGAATCTTTTTCCCAACTTCCTATGAAAATTCAGAGTCAGTGTTGTATACCCAGTGGCACAACCTGTTTCCACATTTCCTGCAAATTCATTATTCCCTTGTGTGTCCTAGTGGACTGTAGCTCCTTCTAAATCTTCCGTTTCACCAGCAAAGTCCAGCACTAAATGTCCTCCTGAATTTTCAAATTCACCTTCATTATCACTTTTGAACACATGACTTATCATCACTTGATATTTCATCCAACAAACTGTACATATTCTCACTGTTCACTTCAATCGTGCTTGATTTCCTCTATCCCATTTTTTGGAGGACATGCAGCAATACAGCTGCTTACACGCCATTGGCTACAATCTGAAACCACACCCAATTTTGTTATTTTTTATAAAATTCTCAGCAGAATAATGATTTACCATGACACAAAAGTAATTTGAAACTTGAAGTTATACATACCTTCAAAACCAGTGGAATATTACATTTTATATAGTTACAGGAAAACAGAAGATGTCTATGTGTACCGCAACATGGCAGTACACGTTAACACAATGTTTCACACCATGCCAAACTATGAAAAAGTGTTTTTCTTTTGGCATATTGAAGAGTAATCATTTCCTTATACTGTTTCTCTTAAAAAATCCTATGGGTTACCACATTTAAGGTATTTTCTTTTGTTGGAGTCCTTTATGATTTTCCCTTTTGTTGCTTTGTTTTCAGAAGATTTGCTACGATGTACCTACAATAGTCTTCTCTGTAATTATTCTTGTTAGCATTCATAGTTATTATTTCAAGTGTGGCTTGATTTTTTATTGGTAATTTTAGAAGTTTTCAGATAATATCCCTTCCAATTATTTGATTGTCCCATTCTGTCTGTCTCCTTTCTTGCCAGTTAAAGTTTCTGTCTTACAACTATTTCATCTGGGTCTCCTATGTGTCTTATTTTTATTCTTTATTGTTTACTTTTATTTGCATTCATCTTAGCCTATGATGGTGTTGATTTTCTTGATAAAATATTTTTTTGCCAGTAACTGTAAGGATACAAGAGAGCTATTATATCCTTATGAGGAAGCTGAGGAGAAGAAAGCTTAAGTAACCTCTGTAAGGTCACACAGTACATGGCAAAGCCAGGTTTTGAACAATGATAGTCTAATCTTTATGCAATACAATGTAATTTCTCCTGTATTATGCTATATTGACTTTCTATGTACCAAAGTAGAGAATACCATTCAAAGTGGCCCACTGAATCCTTTTAATTTGTCAGTCTAAGCTAATGATACGTGTGTGACTTTCATTGCCAACAACCAATTAGACAGTAAAGTATAAGATATTTGATAAATTATAAGACAGCAAAAATAGGTTGGAATTTTTACTCCATTCAAAAACTAGCATGCATCACTATCTGGTGCAGAAGTACTATGGAGAAGATATTGCAGTGTCTTATTTAAATAACAGAAAAAATTATAACATCTGTGGATTTTATCGTTAAAAGGAAAATCCCTCCTTATTAAGCCAATATACAAGTTATGCTTTTCTCACCATTAAATTGCAAGTATTGGGAAAACGTATGTAGTTATTTTTGTATGTACATGTTTTATGAATGTTTGAAATCTATCTTGTAAATTATAATAGACATTATTTCCAATTCATAGAATACAAAATTGAACTCTGAATATAACTTGCCATAATCAAATAGCTAGGAGGTAATGGGTTCAATCCTTATTCTCTTTCTCCAAATCCAGTCGATTCACAGTCCAAAACTTCAGACTTGGCAATTGCAACATTAGGCAATAATGTGTGTTTAAACAAGACATAAGAAATATCTGGGAATATTTTAAAAATCTAATTTTGACTAACAAATGGCAGCTGAACTGTATTTTGGAATTTCTTAGTTAATTTTAATAGAATTTTACTTAATCATTGGATTGAACATATTTTCCCATGACATTTTGAGACTTTTTAAACTTTTTTATTTATTTTATTTTTTATTTATTTTCATTTTAGATTAGTATGAGGGTGCATATGATTAGATTCTATTGTTTGCATTTCTAAGGTAAAGTTTAAGTTGTAGTTGAGCCCTTTATGGGGGGGGGGGATGTACCGTATTTAAATTAAAGTCTTCTTCTCATAGGGATGTATATAAAATACAGTTCTACACATCAGCCTCATCAACCAAAAAAATTTCCCAACATAGTGACTTTTCCAAATACAATAAGACCATTTATGATGTGCTGATCCATTTGTGTGGAAAAATCCCACCTGGAATTAACTCAAGTCAGTCATTACCTATGGATAACAAAGAACGTGTACTTCAGCTTCATTGGCAACATTCCTCACTTTTGGACTTTCTAAGGTAAGAGCCTGGATGTGCTAATTAAAGCATGTGATTATGGCTTTAATAGACAGAGAAATAGATGGATAGATAGGCATACTTTGATATTATTATGAATTTTACCATATATCTATATCTATCTCACACTTAAGGAAAATGTACACTGGTTAATAGAAAAGAAGAATTTTATGAATTATTGGATTTATAGTCTAAGGAAAACATTTTATTTATTTTATTTTAATTTTTATATTTTTTGAGACAGAGTCTCAAGCTGGGTACAATGCCATGGCATCATTGTAGCTCACAGCAACCTCTGACTCTTGGGCTCAAGCGGTCTTCTTGCCTGGGATTTTCTATTTTTAGTAGAGGCAGGGTCTCATTCTTGCTCAGGCTGCTCTGGAACTTGTGAGCTCAAGCAATCCACTGGCCTTGGCCTCACAGAGTGCTAGGATTACAGGCCAGGCGTGAGCCACCGCGCCTGGCCTAAGGCAAACATTTAAAACTTTATTATGCATCCAAATCATGGAAGGAGTTTGTTAAAATAGTTTTCTGGCCCTTATAGTGCTAATTTGCATTTATAACAAGCTTGAAGGTGATGCTGATATTTCGGGTCCACGACCTAATTTTGAAAATCTGGTCTATGACAAATATATAAATCTATTGAACAATAGAGGGATGAAACCAATAAATTTTCTTTCTCAGATTACTGTTAGTATCATTTCAAGTTAATGACACTGTGAACTTTTGGTCTGCATAGTTAAAATCTTTCAATATTAAAATAATAAGCACAGGAAAAGTTCCATAAATGGCTGATACAAATGATAGGAGAAAATACCTGTCATAATCATCATGTCTCCTCTGCACAGATTAAATGGCTTGTGATCAGGAAATGGAAAAGCAATGTTCATTAGATGTCTGATGGGAGGGTTGGTAAATTTATACTGCTTCTTTAGCTTGTATTTATAGAACCCTTGTTTATTGAAATGCTCCACATGTATAGGCAGTGATATCCCTTCCTCTTCCATGCTTTTGTAAAACTAAAATGTTATTTATTGCTTGAAATAGGGTTACTATATTTTGAAGTATATTAATGTGTTTTTTGCTTCTTTGTTTATGAAATCTGCTTCATAGTTGGCCAGAGATATTCATCTATCCTGGCAGGTGTGGGGATGGAGAGTAAGAAGAAGACTCTTATAGCAGGAATGCAAATGAAAGATTTGCCATTCATCTTTTTTATTTTCAAATCAGAATTTTTGAGACCTTAGAAATACTATGCATTGAAAGTTTGATGACACTGAACAGAATTTTCATTCATTTGGTAGGCTCTCACTATCATGGTAATAGGCAAAACTGACTTGAATTCATTATAGCTTGGGAGAAAGCTAGACATTTCTATATCATTGAAGGTGACTGAATCAGTACCTAAGCAACCATGCATGAAGGTTGCTGAATTGAGACATCAGAAGTACCCCACCGAAGAAATAGAAAGGAGACAGATGGCTGACCCTGAAGCCACAGAATGACAAATATAGAAGGACTTGGGAGTAGCTGAGACAGTTATATGGGACGTGTTGGTGCTTGATGGAGCTGATAGAAAAGACACAATATCCCCGTCTCAGAGTTGAGTTGGAAATTCAGCTACATTATACTTGCTCATATGCCTACCTGACAGATAGGTGTAAGGTAGAGAGGGGACATTGCCAAAGAGACTGAGTATCCAGAACAGCAGTCACAGACCTAAAAGAGTCCCTTTCCCCTGTCTCATGTGAGCCCAATTGCATGGCTAATCCAGGGGCTAGGAGGTCTTATACAATTTTTTGGGGGGAGCCTCCTTTATAAAATAATACACAATTGAAAATACAAAAAATAAATACATGGTTTTAGAAGGTAATCATGAAATTAAAGAAAACTGAAGTTGAAACTTTATTTACTTGGCAATGAGTTGGTCTCTTCCCAGGTTCTATCTTGTTTGGAGAGGGGTGAAATTTTGACTGTTAATCACAAAGAACAGAATTAGTGTAAAGAGACAGTTTGGGTTAGAAGACCCAAAGATTCATGAAGATGCAAGTTTGAATTTTCTCCTTATCCTTCCACACCCAATCTAGCTGGGAGAATGACAAAGATATATTAGTTAAGGAAAATAGCACAAATGTGTAGCATCAGTAAATCATTTTCAACTTCATTGACTTATCTTTGAGTTAGTGAATTCTACCAATTGTGAGCATCTTGAGAACAGGAACCATATCTCATTCATCTGGCATCTATAACACCCAGGATTATGTTTTTTTATGGTTTTTTTCTATTTTTTAATTTATTATTAAATTATAGCTGTGTACATTAATGCAATCATGGGGCACCATACACTGGTTTTATATACCATTTGACATACCTTCATCACACTGGTTAACATAGCCTTCCTCCAGACTTAATCTTTCCTTGCATGGCCTTATGTCCTGTTTGCAATGTAGTATCTTATTGCCACAAAGTATCTTTTTTTAAATGTTTTTCTTTATTTTCACATGTACATGTGTTCATTAGGCTTCCACTTTTTGCCTTCACAAAATTAAAAAGGCTTAAAATTTAACAACAATAACAATGTTTAAGATAGGGACCAGAAACAAAAACCTTGCAAAGAACGAACAAAGACAAATACATTCAGAACGGAAATCAGATGATTCTGCAAAGAGGTATTAAGGAGTAATAGTAATAGTAATGCAAAGAAAGTAACATTCATATTGTCAAATAAGAGTATGTCTATTATAGAATTCTTTGACTCTGAGGTTCAGTATGGAGTCATCAATTAACTTATTTTTTTTTTAGATTTTGACTATTTTATGATTATTATCACTATTAGATTACCTTATCATTCACAACTTCTCCTCCTTTGAGCAGGCTTATTAGTTTTTAAAATTTATTTATTATTTTTTATTTTTTAATTATTTATTTTTATTGTTAAATCATAGCTGTGTACATTAGTGCAATCAAGGAGTACAATGTGCTGCTTTCATATACAAT
>CAUYPK010083474.1:0-14516 GCA_963574355.1 Loris lydekkerianus | reverse complement strand
CCCCCCCCCCCCCCCCCCCCCCCCCCCCCCCCCCCCCCCCCCCCCCCCCCCCCCCCCCCCCCCCCCCCCCCCCCCCCCCCCCCCCCCCCCCCCCCCCCCCCCCCCCCCCCCCCCCCCCCCCCCCCCCCCGCCCCCCCCCCCCCCGCCGCGCGCCCCCCCCCGCCGCCCCCCCCCCCGCCCCCCGCCAGGCAGGGCCTGTGAGTCGTGAGAATTTTGCCTTTTGCTCTGAGGGAGACAGAGCATTTTGAACAAGGCAGTGATATGATCTGGCATAGGTTTTTGCAGTTTTGGGGGCTCTGGGGGTAAAGGTCCACTAACCCCACCTAAGGGGCTCATGGACTATCCTCAAAGCCACATGTTCTTAAGCTCTAGTTCTATTATAGTTTCTGTTCTTAGAAGGAACTAATACCCCTATTTCTTTTCTGTTCCCTGTGTAACCCCACAATAAATCTCCTTTATTTGAGCTGGCTTCAGTGGGTCTCTATTCCTCAAATCAGAACAAACCACGGAGAAAACCTTTTCTCCTCAAGGGTGGCTGTCACTCCTCACAGAGTGGCTGTCACTCTCAGAGCACAGGCGAGGTGGACAGCAGGAGCTCCTGCATTGCTCTTCAACTCAGCTATGATGTGAAGAGAGAAGACTGTGGCTGAGGAGGTGAGGGCCAAAAGCTACAGCTATGTCAATGCAAGGTGACACCCCCATCTGACTTTGTAAGACTTTTGCTGGTCTTGCATTTATTTTTCATTTTATTTATTTATTTATTTATTTATTTATTTATTTATTTATTTATTGCAGTATTTATTTATTTATTGCAAACCCAGCAGGGGCGGGGTTTGAACCCGCCACCTCCGGCATAGGGAGCCGGCACCCTTCTCCTTTGAGCCATAGACACTGACCTTTATTTATTTTATATTTTTCTGAGACAGAGTCTCACTCTGTTGCCCAGGCTAGAATACCCGAACATTATCATAGCTCACAGCAACCTCAAACTCCTGGACTTAAGCGATCCTCCTGCTCCAGGCTCCCAAGTAGCTTGGGACTAAAGGCACCCACCACAACACCTGCTAGTTTTTCTGTTTTCGGTAGAGACGGATCTTACTCCTGTTCAGGATGATTTCAAACTTTTTTTTTTTTTTTTTGAGACAGAGTCTCATTATGTTGCCCTCAGTAGAGTGCTGTTACATCACAGTTCACAGCAACCTCAAACTCTTCAGCTTAAGTGATCCTCTTGGCCCAGCCTCCCAAGTAGCTGGGATTACAGGTGCCCACCACAACACCTGGCTATTTTTTGTTGCAGTTGTCATTGTTATTTACCTGACCCAGGTGTGGTTTGAATCCCCCAGCCTTGGGCTGATGCCCTACTCACTGAGCTAAGGGTGCTGCCTGGTCTCAAACTCTTGAACTCAAACAATCCTAAGGCCAAAGCCTCTCAGAGTGCTATGGTTATAGAAGGGACATGAGCTACCATGTCCAGCTTTGTTTTTATTTTTAAGAAATATTAGGACTGGGTGGTGCCTGTGGCTCAGTAAGTAGGGTGCTGGCCTCATATACCGAGAGTGGTGGGTTCAAACATGGCCCCAGCCAAACTGCAACAAAAAAATAGCTGGGTGTTGTGGCAGGTGCCTGTCTCAGCTACTAGGGAGGCTGAGGCAAGAAAATCACCTAAGCCCAAGAGCTGGAGGTTGCTGTGAGCTGTGATGGGACAGCACTCTACAGAGGGTGACAAAGTGAGACTCTGTCTCTATAAAAAAATAAAAGAAATATTAGGACAAAAAGTATACTTGGATCAAAAGCAAATTTAGGTGTATTTATTTATTTTAAAATCTGATGTTATGATAAATAATAAAATATAAAGACATTTCCTTTGTTCTTCAAGTCCTGAAATGTGAGCCATTGCCTGGAAGTTAAGACCTATCACTAACTGAGCCAAGGCAGCCATTAAGGAGAGGGGCCTTTAATTATTCCTCTTTGCTATGTTTGATGGTTAAATCAGGCCCCCTTCCATGAGGGTCTTATTCCACTTGGAATTTATCCTGTCACTAAGAGCGAGAGCTCCTATCTAAATACAGCACTGAGGGCTGAGTCTCTCTGAGGACTCCCAGCTCTCCAGTCCCTGAAGCCAACTTTGCTCCTCATTCCCGTCTAAACCTCAAAAAGTCAACCCTTTCATCAGGCCTTGCCCACACATAACTCCACCAAAGCCAGGACTCACACGTGTCAACGTGCTGCAGGTGCCCATGTGACTTCCTCAAGAAAGAATGCCACAAAACCGGTTTCCTGCGAGCTCTCACACTCTTCCTAACGCATGAGCAAGTATGAGCTGGACGACTTCTTCTAATAACATTATTCTGCCTGTGGAATCCTGATGAGCCAAATGCTACATTTATTTTTCCATAAAAAATGTTTTCCTGAGAAAGAAAAATTTTTTAAAGGTGTGTTTTTTTTTGGGGGGGGGAAATCCATTGGGCCCTTTTCACCTGTGTAAGAAGAAATGTCATGGCCTCAAGGCAAATTGGCCTTTATGTAATGTTCATCTATAGTGTTTTATATTTCCTTCCTATTTATTGTCTGCCGTCATTTAACCAATGACCCTTCCCTCAGGAATTTAGCCAATTTTATTAATCTTGTTGAAAGAAAATGGCAGTGCAGGTGGAGAAGGTGGTCAAATGCCTCAATGTGGGTGACATGGCTGCAGTGACAGAGGGAGGGCCCGAATGCATACTCCTCAGTGCTGACCGGCACCCTCCTCAGCCACGCTCCTGAGCTGGGGCCCATCCCAGACCAGCACAGATAAACCCCTTTATAGTTGTTGTCCTGGGAGACCCAATGTGGTTTTTGAACTTGTATCAACATTAGGTCCTTCAACACAAGAGAAACACAAGGGAGAAGAAGGTTCTAGCCCACCCGTGGAAGGCATGTTTTATTTCTTTTCTTCAGCTCAGCCTGAACACCTGCACTGAAGGAGGCAAAACAGCAAGGCAGTCCCTGGAAGTCAGGGCTCCTCTGTTGAAGGAGCATTAGTTCTTCAGGCCATGGGGTAGTATTTAGGAGGGCCCTGGGAGAGAGATTATTCTCCTGATTCTGCAGCAAATCCGGCTTCAGAGAAAATGACCTAGGTATTGAGGCAATTCTGACTCTACTGTGGCTTTGACCCATCATTCTTTCCATCTGAAGTGCATGAATCAGAATTATCTTAGTTTACTACTATGAGCAGGGAAACAATGAATGAAAACTATCGGCGTATTCACAGTGGCCAAAACCATGAGGCAAACTGGTTCTCAAAGGATGATTAGCTAATGACACATCCTATAAATACCTGCCACTTTATTAATACGCTGAAAGCCAAACTGACTTGCTCTGGTTCTCCAGGAAGGTCATCCCAACCCTAGACCTGGTGTTTTTCACTGGGGTGTGGTTCTTTAGTTGAAAACAATGATGGGGATCATTTTCTTCTGACTTCCTATGAGAATATTATTATCATTTTGCTTCTTTTGTTAGCTGCTATAACCAAAAAAGTGAACTTTTTTTGTGGTTAACGTAACAGCAGTTGATTTCTCCCTCATTTCCTGTAATGCTTTTGCCACTGCATGTGTTGATTCTGAGACTCAGGATTCTTGTGTCTCGCCTGGTGTCCCCTGGGTCTTACCAGTATCTACACAGAGCTGGTAGAATGGGAGAGAACGTGAAGCTCTGACCTAGAAGGCCAGAAGTCATTCTTGTTCATATTCCCTTAGTCAGAACGAGACACACAGCCACACTTAGAGCCAAGCGGAGCCAGGAATTGTGGTCCCTGGATGGGCAGCCAATTCTCATCAGTAACTCTAGATGGATGCTTCTTGACTCATGATGGGGTTTTGTCCCAATAAACCCATCCTAAGTTGAACATATTTCCAGTCAAAATGCATTTAGTACTTCTTACTATACATAATCTACTGAATGTCATACTAGCCTGGCCTACCTTAATCTTAGCTCAGCATACTGACATTAGCCTACAGTTGGGCAAAATCACCTAACAAAAAGCCCATTTTATAATAAAGTGTTGTATATCTCATGTGATACTTTGGATATTGTACTGACAGTGAAAACTAGAATGGTTGTATGGATACCCCAAATGCAGTTTCCTTTCTTCCTTTTTTACTTTGTAAACCCATTTTATGGTAGATTATTGAAGTACAGTTTCTACTGAATCTGTATTACTTTCGCATCATTGTAAAGTTGAAAAACTGCAAGTGGAACCATTGTAAATTGGGGACCATCTGTACTAGGAAAGAGGAGGCTTAAAATGTCAGCAGATATCTAGCCATCTCTGCTCCACTTCCATTAGTGATGAAAGTAACGACTGTGGATTTTTTTCTGTGATACTTTTAGACTTGGTGCCACTTTAGAAAGTGCCTAAATTTCCCATTCTGCTTCTTACACAAAATCTTCAAGTGCCCAAGCGCCTATGAAGGTCAGAGTGTAGGGCCCACGCTTACCTATTGCACCTGGCTCAGGCATGTCAGGGCCCATCCAGAAAGCTGGGAGGAATTCTCTTTGCACAAGATCCTGAGAATCTACAAGGAGAGACAGTGGGTGGCTGAGCTAGGGTTGATGAAGAAGGGAACCCTTTACCTTCCAGACAGTGAATGGGATGGGAGGGAAGAAGGTGGGCTGAAGTTTCCAGGTGTGCAGATTTTGTGGGAAGTATGAGCTGCCTGTAGGGATCAGAACAGAGGGACGTGATTTATGATAGCACTGTTGTCACTCTTGGGTTTTGTGACTAGTGAGAGCCAAACCTTCGACACAGTTTTCTGTCTATACATGACTTGACTATTCTCCTGTCTTCATCAAAAATAACTTTGTTATTCAAGGAAACTCTTGCCAGGAAGATAAAAGTTACAGATACCTTTATCAATCATTGCAGGAACTTCCTGAAAGACATATCTACTCTTTAATAAAAAGCATCAAATGGCTATTTCTACTCTAAGACTTTTCTTGGAACCTCTTGCTTCAAAATCCTGCCTTGTTTTGTCCGCTAATCCCAAATCATAATATTATGATTCTTGCTCAATCCTGCCTATTCCAGACTTCAAAATCACAATAAACTTGCCTTCTTAGTCTTTTCCTCTCTGAGATGCTACCAAGACTCTGAGGAGTAGTGTTCTTTCTTGCTATAACCAATAAACTGTGCTTTGACTTACCAACAGGTTGTTTTGGTGATATCTTGTGCTGCCAGCATGCTACAATATCTCCTGGTCTGGAGGACGTTTGGCACCTTCCAAAGGGAAGGGAAATTGTAATAATATAAAAAGTTTACTTAAATGTAAAAGTGGCTCCTCCAAGACAATGGTCTTTTTACCACTGATGGGAGAAGGATCCCATCTCCAGACTATGATCCAGGGAAATACAGCAAAGTACCGAAAGAAGCTGCAAGTTGGCCAGGAGGCAGAGGTCCTTGCAGAAAGACCCTTGAGGACAGACAGGGACAGAACCAGGGGGAAAGTGATGGTTTCCCAGGACCACACCAGAGACATCACAGGAGCCCCGGCACAGGCAACAGTGATGATCTCATGGGTGGACCTCTTAGTTCAGATACTTGTCAACTTTTCTCTGCCCAAACCTGGGAGTACATGGTTACACATGGGAGTTTGGGATCTGAAAGTCCTGTGGTCTCAAATTGTGTCCCTTGGCTGGGCATGATGGCTCACGCCTATAATCCCAGCACTCTGGGAGGCCAAGACAGGTGGATCTCCTGAGCTCTTGAGTTTGAGACCAGCCTGAGCCAAGAGGCTGGGACCCTGTTTCTAAAAAGTAGCTGGGGCATTGTGGTGGGTGCCTATAGTCCTAGCTACTTGGGAGGCTGAGACAGGAGGATTGCTTGAGCCCAAGAGTTTGAGGCTGCTGTGAGCTATGATGCCATGGCACTCTGCTGGGGGCAAGAAAGAAAGAAAGAAAAAAAAAAAAAAAGTGTGTATCCCAGTTGTTTACCTGGATAACTGAGCCACAGGACAGCAGCCACTAGAAAGAGAAAGTGGGAAGTATCAATTGATGCAGAAGAATGCCCGTGAGTATCCAGGACATGAAAAGAGAAAATACGAGCCTATTTTCAACCGGTATGCCACGGCACCAGTGTGCCACAAGAGGGTCTTAGGTATGATGAGAAAATTTTTAAAGATCACTAATTAAATTATTTTTGAAACAAGTTCAAAGCACAGTAACTATATTCTTTTTTTCACTCTTTTGTTTTTGATCAACATTATTTTAATGCACCATAGAAGTTTAACTACCAGGTTCAAGTGTGCTGTAAGATAAAAAAGGTTGGAAAACACTGACCTATAGGATCTGAGCTATGGGGGAAAAGGCATAAGGGTGGTAAAGAGTATGGGGTTCCCAAAGTAGAAAGGAGTTGGGATCCCAGGAGAACAGCCTAGAACAAAGAGGTTGCCTTCTTGGTAAGACCCTCCAGGACCCCTCCCACTTAGGTTGTGGGCTGACAACCTATTAATTTGGGCTGGGTTAGGAAGAAAGAAGGGAATGCAGAGGATTTGTAATCTCAGCAGCGTAAAGATTTGCACAAAATGCCTCTACTTAAAACCTTGGCTTTCCCTGAGAAAATGATCAGGCCATCAGTCAGTCACCCCATTAACTAAAGGAGTGAGTCCTCTCACTTTCCTTCCGACATTTACTTGAGGATGGAGAAATCTGAGTCTGTTTGAGGTGTTTGGGGTATTGGGGGAAGGAGAGGGAGCAGTAAAGTAGAGCTGACACTCTTCAGAAAAATTCAGACGTGACAGGATGTCATAATGGGGCCCTGAAGCTAGAGGAAGTAGTATGACATTCAACGTGCTGTGTGTGGGGTGTTCACAGATAAGACAGGGACTAAACAACACTACTCGCAAATCTCTTTCCTAGGCCAGAAACTTTGCCATTTTAAACTCGTATCGGCTTTGTAGTCTAGAGATTTTAATCTGTATGATGAAAACATTTGCTTAGCACTGAGCTACATGCATAAAGAGAAAATATTTTATTTTAAAGGTAGTTAGGAGAAGAAATATTCAAACCCAAACAGAGATGCCTCAAAGATCTGAGCTTTATATATAAGGGCAGCAGTCTCCTTTCTGTCAAGTGGAACAGATTACCTGCTTGGGGGTATGTAACCTCTGCACTCTCCAACTCAATCCCTGGTGATGTCAAGCTGCACATTCAGTTAAATGTTTTGCAACCTGGTAAGAATTACAAACACCCCTTTCTCCTCATTCTTTGTTGTCAAACACAGAAAAACAAAAACAAGGGTCAGAGAGCTATTCTTGTTGAAGAACCCAAGAAGGACCAAGTCATTTATCAGAATGGAGTCAATGTGGTCAGAGAAAAAGCCTGGCCAGACAAAGCCCACCTGAAGATCCCAGCCTTTGTGGAGAGCTGGCCTGTAATAAGCCGCGGGTGCCCACACCCTCTGAGAGTGACCTGCCCTGAAACAAGCCCAGGGTGCTCACAGCCTCTGAGAGTGACCTGCCTTCCTCTTCATGATGAGCAGCCTCATCATAACAAATATTTATTTAACAAATAAACATAGAGTATAGAATGTTCACATGAAAAAAAAATAACATTTATTGAATTTATCTTTAATACAGAGAAGTATGATGTGGTAAACAAAAGGACAGGCTGCAATCTGACCTTTGATGAAATAAATCAATAAACAAATCAGTCCATAGCTACAAAATGCAAATATACAGAGAGGTATAATCTGTAATTTATTTATTCACTTCCTGATGGATGGACACATTCAATTTATTCTCTTTCAAATTGTTTTGGTGTTGCAAATTGTGTTGCTATGAATAACCTTGTAGGAACATCTTGGTGAGCTTTTGCTCATTCACCCGTAGCTTCAATTCTTAGCATTTGGGATGGTTCAGTTAAAGGTTACACGCATAACAATCATGGTACGTCACAGCCAGCCTTTACTGAACAACCACTTTGGGCCAAGAAAAGTTTTACATGTTACTTTTAATTCTTACAACAACCTGTCAAGGTCATTCATATTATCAGCAGTTACAGGTGAGGGTGAACTGAACTTCAGGGAGGAGGAGACTTCCATCCTGGTAACAGAGTGAGAGTAGCTGAGCTGAAATTTAGCCCCAAGGCTTTCTGACTCGGAACTGACACAGTCATCTGAAGTGTACAAGTAACACTGAAGAGAAGATCATAGAAGTAGAAAAGCCTCAATCATCTTCTAGCTCAAGCCTCTCAATTGCAGATGGGTCAGGTAGATCCTGAGAAGCTCTGTGCCTTGTGAAGACCATAGAGCTAGGCTGCAACCCCAAACCCTGCCCTCTGGGACATGACCTTTCTAGTACACTAGTGGGTTTGTACATGTGGGGCACAGAAGCCCTTCATCCAAAGAAAAGTTTGCATAAAACCTTTCAGAGCGGCTGTGCTTGATTTGAGGAAAGATGCTCCAGAGGCTGGTTCTCCCTTATTCTCTCTCCTAAGGTCGTTCTGCAGAGCCCACTTTGAAAACAATGGCCTATACACCGTAGCTGACTTTGCACGTGGGTTAACCATTCTTTCCTGTTGCATTGGGCCAACCCCCCAAACTCCGACTTCTCTGTGGTGTTGTGACCTCATCCCACCATCCAGGGGTGATGAAGCCTGTTGGCTCTTCTTGTGCTCACTGGACATGCTGCCCAGGAAGATGGACCTAGGACCCTGCGGCCATAATGCCCGCTGTTATTAGCCTCAGAAGGAAAGAGGGAAGTATACAGAAGAAGAAATAATCAAAACATTGTTTACTAGTGCAACTGTCTTTTACCTGGGGTGGCTTTGGTGGAGGAGCACAGCTGCTAAACTCACAAGTGCGATAAAGCTCCCTGGGCTGGCGGCACCAGGAAGGCGGGTAAAAACATTCAGAGCCATGCATCTCTAAAGGAAACCAAACAGGAAATTTGCTGTGAATCATCAGAAAGCCGGCTGTACAGAGAGGGGCCAGGGGCTTAGTCAGAGATGAGGCGCAGGGCTGGTGAAGTTGTTTAGGGTGGGGGACTAGCAGAATCTAAGATAGAAATGAGGGCACCCGGGTTTAGGCCAAGCGGATAGGAACAGATTCTGCTGTGGAGAAGAACGGTTTAAGAAATTTGAAATGGGCTGGTTGCAGTGGCCCATGCCTGTAATCCTAGCACTCTGGGAGGCTAAGGTCAGTGGATCCCTTGAGCTCAGGAGTTTGAGACCAGCCTGAGCAAGAGCGAGACCCCATCTCTACTAAAAATAGAGAAATTAGCCAGGCATTGTAGCAGGTGTCTGTAGTCCCAGCTACCTGGGAGGCTCAGACAGAAGGTTCTCTTGAGCCCAGGAGTTTGAGGTTGCTGAGTGCTAGGCTGATGCCACAACACTCTAGCCTAGGTGACAGAGTGAGACTCTGTCTCAAAAATTTTTAAAAAGTAGAAATTTGAAATGAACTTTACCTTCAGGCAGTATGAGAATAGACCATCTTGATTCACCAGCCATGAGGCCAGGTGCTTTGTTTCTAGGAGGGTGGGGAGAAGCTTCAACAGGCTGTGTAGCTTCAGCTCATTTTCTGTCCATTTATCCACTTATTTCTGTGGCAGCTGTCCCCGTGGGGGCTGGGAGGCAATTAGCATCACTACACCTGCTGGCAGGCATGAATAATTGAAGTTGCACACAGATAAACAAGGTTCTGTTCAGTAAGAACATCTTCTGAAGTGCATGAGGCTGCCTGCACTCTGGGGTGCTTTGTGGGGGCTCCTACAAGTCATCTCTCTGGGAGAGAGGATCTTGTGGTCCCAAGTTCCCGTTCTAATTGGTTTCTCCCACATATGTAGGAGGTAGGAGGGGAAAGTGGGAACCTGTGATGCTAACTGCAAAGCTGGAGTGGGGAGAGACCGGGGCTCGTTTCCTGCAAAAGGAAATTTTGGAGGCAACACTGCCTCTTGCTCACACCAGCTACCCCTCTGATCCTCAGAACTGACAACCTTTGCCATGTGGCCAGCTGATGCAAGTTTGCAATGCCAATACAGGTTGTCAAGGTGATTTTGAAGATGTTCAAGGCTTATCCCATGAGGACATTAACACAATGTTATAGTCTTAAACAGAAGTTAGTGGAGAAAAGGATTTACGTGTGTCAGAAAGAGCCCTGGACTTGAATATTGGAAATAAGGTGTCCCAGGGCCCCTCTTGCTGCTGGTACAGGGGCCTCTTTGTCTCTTTTCCTTTTCTGTAACATAAAAGGGCATGACTAGAAGACCTCTGAGGCCATTACCATCAACATTGGTGACAGGAAACTGTCACCTATTGCTCCACTTTGTACAGTTTCTCCCCTCTCAAAGTGTTCTCATATAGAAATAAATGTAATTCTTATTGTCTACTTTGGCACTATTCAGTGTGATTTGCAGATGCAAATTAATCCTCACGCAATCCTATGAGACAGATACTATTATTTCTATCTTGCAGATGAAGAACCTAGACACACAGAAATTATGTAACAGGCTCAGAGTCACATAGCTAGTGAGTGGCTGAGCCATCCTACTTAATAGGACATGGTCATTCAAAATTGTCAAAGGTAGCACACGGAAAGCCCTGACTTCAGCTTTATTCAATTCACCCCTGTAGCAAAAACACTTGTACTCCATTAATATTTAGGGAAAAAGAACATAGTTGAAGGACTTGAACAGACATTTCTCCAAAGAAAATATGCAAATGGCCAGTAAGCACATGAAAAGATGTTCAACATCACTGGTCATTAGGGAATAGCAAATCAAAACCACAATGAGATACCATATCCTACCCATTAGAATGGTTATTATCTCTCTCTTCACACACACACACACACACACACACACACACACACACACACACGAAAACAAGTGTTGGCAAGGATATAGAGAAATTGGAACTTGTATGCTTTGCTGATTTGAATAATAATACACCTACTGTGGCAAACAGTTGAGTAGTTCCTTAAACATAGAGTTATCATATTGATCCAGCAATTCAACTCCTAGGTAATACCCCCAAAGAAATTGAAATCAGGAACTCAGACACTTGTACACTAGTGTTGATAGCAGCATTATTCACGGTATCCAAAAGGTGGGAACAACCCAAATACCCATCAAGACAGGACCCCATAAACAAAATGTAGTAAACACACACAATGGAAAATCTTTCAGCCTTAAAAAGAATACAAGTTCTGATACATACTAGTATGAACCTTGAAAACATTATCCTAAGTGAAATGAGCCAGACACAAAAGGACAAATATTGTATGATTCCTCTTAAATGAGGTACATAGAGTAGTCAGAGTTACAGAGACAGAAAGCAGAGTGCTGGTTGCCAGGACTGAGGAGAGAAAAAAAAGGGGAGTTAGTATTTGATGGCTTCAGAGTTTCAGTTTGAGATGATGCAAAGGATCTGGAGAGCTTAGTTCCGGCATGGCAGCTCACGAAGTTGCATCTATGCTCTGCTCTCTTGTGGTGACTGTGGAATCAAGGCTCCCATTCAGAAGGAGAGTTAAAGGACAGAAATTTAGCATGTAACCAGGTGGATTAGAGCTGCACCAAGAGAGAAGGTTGAAGAATGCACATCAACCCTGCTGAGGCGAACTATAACCACAAGGATACAAACAAAAGGTACGAAATCCATCACTAAGTGGATGGGAGTCCCTTCCCCGATAAGAATGGCTTGGAGTGCCCCACAAACAAATAAGCAGAGTTCAAAGGTCCTCCCACTACACTCCATTGGAGAGACCCTCTAAAAACTGGACCTACCTCCCCTCCTAGGGTGCCATGGCGTTCTCCTGCCAGGCATAAAACTGTATAAAATTGTATATATTCTCTACCTGCAACTTGAGCTCCCAGCACTCCCCTCCACTCTCATTCAGAGGTCTGGAGGCCTGTCTCACAGGAGTCCAGATTCTTGGGTGATTTCTTGAGGGATGTGGACAGGGCCTAAACTGCAGCTGGTCAGTGCTGACTCTGGGGCATGGGAGCAGGAGAGGACAGTTGGCTGAGAGGAAACACACCAGAGTGGTGGTGCCCTGAGGCACAGAGCAACAGGCGACTTATGGCAACAATAAGGTTCATGCCTGGATATTCTGAAGCTACACATCCTGTCTCCCTGGGCAACCAGAGGAGACCAGGCATCTACTCAGGTGGCAACCACCACAGAACAGATCTGGGATGGAAACGCAGGCCCCGTGAGTAAAGGGTTTGCCTGAGGCGGTACCAGCCTGGGTGGAGCGCAGAGATTAGAAACACATGCTGCGCAGAGCCGGGAAATTCCCAGGGCGGGGCTGACCCAGAGGACCACTTTACTGAGCCTAAGATGCACCCAGCCCTCAGGGGTTGTCAGCCTATAGACAAAGGAAGACAGGAGGCTAGAACTGACAGGTAACCAAATACAAACCTGCAGGAGCAAAGATAGGGCCTGAGACGCAGGGTCTGGGAACTCAAAACAGCTTCTCTTCTGCAGAGGAATTTAGCAGGGACAGAAACAAATTCCCGCAAAGTTATTCTGTTCTATTCTGTCAGTAACATCAATCAGGGGTGGGGCTGGAACTGAGTGAACACCCCCAGCCTCCATCAAGTGTCCGAGGTTGTCAGGCCTCACCTCCCCCTGCTGGATAAAGGCAGAGCTCAGGGGCCTTGCTGAGCAGAAATAGATTTCCTTGTGATTCAGCCAGGTGCAAACCCCTGGAGTATCTGTTCACTACAGGCAACTGGGTCAAAGCCCTGCAGGACTATCAGTGACTGGGTGTGACAAAGGTGCAAGGTGGGGAAGGAGGCATCAACCTTCCCAGACTGATCTATTTGTTGGGTGGGTCCTCATGACTCCACAGAGCACTGGAGCAAGCCATATTTGAGTAGTCACCAGAGCCCTGTGATCCAGCTACCAGAGAACTTTTAAACTCTCCCACCTGAGACAGGTGCTGACTAAGACAATTGATTTGGACCTTTTGAACTGAGCCAATCGCCTGAGGACTATTCAGGTGGTGCCCTGGGTGTGTGGTTGTAGGAAGGTTTGATTTTACTTTTCCAATTGTTGCCTGTGGGGGGTGGGGTGACTTAATTGCTAGTATTTCTCCACAGCTGAGACTTCAACCCAGAGTAACTGTTTCACTAGGGTCGAACAGAGACCAGCTGAAAACAAGACAGAACGACTTAGCCCCACCACACCAATAGGTCCCCAGTTTCTCAGCCCATAGCACTATATGGGTCCTCGACAAAGTTCCAGGGGAAAAATCAAATGGTGTAAAACAATCATGGGGCAGAATCAGTGGAAAAACTCTGGTAACATGAATAACCAGAATAGATCAACTCCCCCAAAGAAAGATATGGCAGATGTAACTGAAGATCTCATTCATGAACAGCTGGCCGAGATGTCAGAAATTGAATTCAGAATTTGGATCGCAAACAAGATTAATAAAATGGAGGAAAAAATTTAATTATAAATTCAAGCAGCAATTCAAAAGTACGAATTAGAAATTCGAGGAGAAATTCAAAAGTTGTCTCAATAATTTAATGTATTCAAAAACAAAACCACCAAAGATTTTGACGCACTGAAGCAAGAATTTGCAGCCCTCAAAGATCTGGAAAATACAGTTGAATCCCTCAGTAAGAGTGGAGCAAGCAGAAGAAAGGATTTCTGACATTGAAGACAAAGTCTTTGAACGCTCCCAAACTCTCAAAGAGGAAGAGAAATGGAGAGCAAAAATGGATCATTCTCTCAGAGAGCTGTGGGATAATTTCAAGAAGGCTAATATCTGCCTCATTGGAATCCCTGAAAGTGATGAAGTGGCCTCGCAAGACACAGAGGCCTTTCTCCATGAAATTATGAAAGAGAATTTTCCAGACATGCCAAGAGATTCTGAAATTCAGATAGCAGACAGTTTCAGAACACCAGCACGACTCAATCTGAATAAGACATCCCCCAGGGATATCATAATTAACTTCACTAAAGTTATTATGTAGGAGAAAATTCTGAAAGCAGCCAAACGTAAGAAATCCATTACCTACAAAGGGAATAATATTAGAATGACTGCAGATCTCTCTGCTAAAACTTTTCAAGCCAGAAGAGGGTGGTCATGAACTTTTAATCTCCTAAAGCAAAATGACTTTCAACCCCAGATCCTGTATCCAGCTAAACTGAGTTTCATTTATGATGGAGAAATTAAATACTTTTATGACATTCACATGTTGAATATACTTGTTTGCCATAACCAAACAAGCTCTTCAGAATATTCTCAAACCTATCCTCCATATTCTCTACCAGCCCAATTCTCTACCACAAAAGTAAACTTACTCAGAAACATTTGATCAAAGTCCAACTTACACAGTGGCGAAAGGATTAAAAATGTCCGCTGGACTTTCAAAAAACTCGATGCCCAAAATTTTACCAGACTTATCAATATTCTCCATTAATGTGAATGGCTTAAACTGTCCTCTAAAGAGGCACAGGTTAGCTGACTGGACACAAAAACTCAGGCCAGATATTTGCTGCATACAAGAGTCACATCTTACCTTAAAACATAA